>JAGVSQ010000013.1:47068-73961 GCA_022683975.1 Rhyacophila evoluta
CACTAAAAATTCTGCGAGAAAAAAAAACCACCAAACCCATCAAGTCAATCTAGTTATAATGAATCTATATTACTGTCAATCAAACCATCTATCAATTTGAGCGAAATATTTCTTTTCCTATGTTTTTAAATTTATTTATTTTTTTACACGAAAACACTCAAAATCAGTCCTAAATCTGAGTATGTGAGCTCCATCAGTTCAACCATAGAGCTTTACGACACTGAAAGATGTTATAATGGGTTGGTTTCCGTATAAAATATAATTTGTTGAAACTATGTTATATCTGATGGTTTATCAAACGAATAAGCCAAGTATGTTCTAGTACGTATTTTGATTTTATTTTATATTATATTTACACACTATAGGCTTTAAATTATTTTCTTGTCACAGTACGGAACCGTAAACTACATCCGGAAATTACGCGTTCACTCGCAAAACTGAGGACATCCGTCGTAAAACGCAAAACTAAAGCAATGTAAAACGTAAGAAATATCCTTGTTCACGTTTTGTACCCGACAAATTGAGTTTTATTATTGTTTCAGATTCTTCAACTTCATGAATGTTCTAAATCATTTTCAGTATATATATAAACTATGTAACAACTTACTAAAGCTCACAAACATACCGCATTTGGAAGCTTCCTTTGGCCTCAGTACAAAATCTGCCAAAAACTTTCAAATATTTGTGCATAAATTATAAGTAAACTTATATATATATAACAAATGTGTAACATTTACATCTCTATTTTGTGGTGACTTAGTGTAAAAAATATTTTTCACAAGGTTACTGAGCGATACTCAACCCAATAAGTAAATATAATATCTCTTACGACAAAGTAACACACCATTATTACACACCAAAAAAAATACAAGAAATGAAAAAACCTCTCCATAACCAAAATTCTATTAAATCAAATTCCGTTTTTTTTTTTATATCAACATTGAAAATTGTTACTTAGCTTAATAGTAACATTTAAAAATATGGAATTTGTTGTAATAAAGTGCTTTAAGAGCTTTTTTTTGATCTTGTGTAAAATTTGTTTCGTGTTCTAAACAAAGCATTTTTTTGTCATGAGTAATAAATATATTTTACATACGAATTCACATCATAATGCTATTTTTATCATACTGCCAAATCGGAACCACCAGCCTCCGATATCGAGGGATCCATATGCTCCTACGCTTACTATCTCGACTACCGATATGTTGAACACAAAAAATACTGATATTGATCAAATTCAGTATTTAAAGTCTAAAGTCACAAAAACAAACAAATTTATACGATTAATTATCGCAAAAGTATTGCCAATTATTTGACAGATGCTGCTGTATCCTAATTAATTGATATGGCGCGTAAAAAATAAAAACAGTTTATTTCAGGTGTTTCACAAAGCGGTCATCGCGAATGATAATCGTTGGTTAAATAATGATTTATTAGTTTGTGTCGCACGTAATTCATTACAACATATTCTGCCAACATGAGTGCCAATGACATGATTAAACAGTTTTATTGACACATATGTCATACAACTGCACACATAACTACTATTAACATTACTAATGATTTGCGTAAATAAATTAATCACTGTCATATTACGCATGGTCATGATATATCCAAAGCTTGCCGTGTTTAATATTTTATTACATAGACGTCTAATAAATTAAAGCCATGAAAATATCGCATCTACGCGTATGTTTAAAGATATTGTTTATTTTTAAAGGCATTTGAATTTTACTGATAAACTCTCAACATTATTACACTAACAACTAATCTTAAGAACTTAAAGATCGTTTCCCACTCCATCCAGATTCCAAACTTACAGACTACCAGTTTTCCTAGATTTTAAAAGATTTTACATAATGGATGGCCGACCTTTTAAATGAAACAGTATCTTTTGACATGCTGAATCTTAAATAACCTCATGATTTATGTATATTATTTTCCAAATATATATGGGTATCAAAAATATCATAACAATCATTAGAATTAAATGATAAGCGATCGCTTAATCCACTGGTCACCTTGCCTTTTGTGTTTTTTTTTATTCTACAAATTAATTACATAATCCGAATAGACGAGCTTAATATGTCATTTTATGTTTTGTTCTGAACGACGTCATCGAATATATATCTCAGAGATTAATCGAAACATTTTCCTCCTCTTTCATCCATAATTTGAATTATTTAATTTATTGGGCTTTGGTCTCAATTGTATTAATTATTTATATTTGTTAGAAATACAAGCTGCAAAAAATTTTCTGTTTTAGTATTAATATATATTAAATCTAAAACAGAAAATTTTTTGCAGCTTGTATTAATATATATTAAATAAATAAGTCCGAATTATTTTTAATATATTTCGCAGTATCTAAAAATATCCATAGATAAGTCTTTTTAATCTTATTTTCCCGAGCGAAAGCTACTTTGTAAATAACAGTGTAAATAGAGCAGATATACGATTTACAAATAATTGAGACAAATGTAAAAGAGATGGACTTTGTTAGATTGGCAGGGCATTTATTGAATGTACCTGACTTGAAAGTAAATCAACAGAATACCCTATAAGTGGAGCGAAAGTGTCTGAATAACAATCACTGTGTAACCTATAAATCACCTGTAATCGAATAAGATAAAAAAATCCTTTCTTTACATCTTTATGAGAGCCGTTTATTTAACTAAACATAGTTTTAATTTAATTTGGAGAAACTTTACAACCAAAACGGCGTAATGGCTAGGATTCATTTTTAGCCATTCATTCAAGAATTTGAAGCTGAATAGATTAAAAAAATGATAATATAATAAACTACGTAAATCGCAAAAAATCTAGTTCTACTTGGGGGGAATACTTTTATACATTTAATTTTAATTTACATTTTGCTTACATTACACATCCATTAATTTTCAATTTGCTTATGTGTAATAAAAAAATATATTTTTATAATTTTTATTTTTAGAATAAGTGTTAACTATTTTTTGAAACAAAAATGTATTATCTATAAAAATAATACATGTGTTATTTTAAGTTAAGGCAAGTGCTAAAAATACAAGCCACGATTTCAACTATTACAAAAACTACAGCTAATATTGTAATATAATTTGTATAAAATAATATTATTGTTAAAGCTTTTAGTGTTATTTGAGTTACCTTGTCTTCCAAGTTGCAATGTGTTATATTCAACGTCTACACTCTACGTGGTACCAATTTTGTAAAAGCTTGTTTATTTATATTATTTAAATAAAATTCTACTAGACACCCAAACATAGATAAAGAAATCGATATTCTATGCGTCAAAACATGAAAAGTTTTCATTTGTTTCCTTCGTTGGAATTATTTTTATAAAATTCCATTTTCAAAAATTATTTGACATTTCTTACATAAATAAATCTTATTCCAGTAATATTATTTTCAATATCTACATTTATAACAATGTAACGTAATACATCGGCACCGATGTAGAGACATTTACGTGATCTGGTTTCGAAACATACAAAATAATGCCTTCATAATATTGAAATGAGCAAAACAACGGCGTACATAATCCCTTTTCCTGAATAAGCTGGTTTTTCTTAGCGGTCGCTTGATAACCATTCCTTGCTATTACATTGATATTGTGATCGATATATTTCACGGTCACAGCGGGCATAAAAATCTGACGTGTAAAATCAAAATTGTATGATTACAATACACAATTTCACGCCATGACAATAAAACTCGCGAAAGTAACCACCCTAAAAATCTCCCAATTCCCAAAAAACATAGGCCTTTCTAAATTCGAAGTCAAAACGGTTTACTTCTTTTGATTTATATCGTTCTATTCAAAATATTTTTAACCATATATATTATGCGTACAATATTTTATTTTATACTATTTATTTTATATATAGTATGCTTTACTAATTAATTATTTAACAATTATTATTCTTATTGTAAGACATGATTAATGTCAAATTACTTCGCACATTAATCGCAATGAAAACAAATACATTTCTCAAATCAATCACGAGAGGAGGCATTCAAATTTTTTATCATTATTTAATTAGTAAAATAAAATAACCCACCAATTGTTTTCTTTTGGCGTGGTGGTATTACTTGAAATAGTGAATGCTAAATAAAGCTGCATTATTTATTCATATTTTCATCAAAAGCAACCCAAAACAAGTGAAGTATATTGATCTCCAATTATGTGGACATTTATTTTGACAGATTATTTTTCACGAGGCCAATCCAATTACTCAACAATCAGATATGCAAAAAAAAAATCCAATAAATAATCGTCAATGGGACTTAAATCCGCGAACTTCCATAACGAGTGCTCAACAGGCGCGGGCTTATGAACTCGACTACAGCGACAACACAATTACGCAAGAATCATATCAAATATATTATAGTTGATCTTTTGGTTTGATAGTTTTAAAATAATCTGTCGATTTAATAACTTTTTGTTATTAATATTTCAATCGTTTGATTTGTTTGTGGTATGTAAATGTTTTATTAATTGCTTTAAATTTCCCGATAGAAATTTCCTTGTGATTTTGCTCCATATGGATGTTTGTAGTGAATCGAACGAGAAAACCCGTAAACTTTTCTATAACAGATATGCGAGTAGATAACAAAGCATGAGTATATATAGTAGGTAAGCGACATGTCGTATTATGTACATCATAATATCACATGTACTGGAGTGACCCGCGGCGTTAAATTTTTACGAGATAAAAGAACTCTGGCAAACACGACCCCTATCTGAAATGAATAGAATGAACCTCTTTATGCAACAGTTGAAATTGAAATCTCTCTTATTGAAAGTTGTGCAAAACACACCAGAGCACACCAACTATTTATTTATGCACACGATAAACATATATATTTTAATTTAAAACATTGATTCTCTGTGATGTACGTTTTTTCTGTCCCAGTATTTGACAAAATAATCCGAGATTTCAACATCATGGCGAAATGACATATGGAAAGCTGGAAGGTTAGCATGCGTGCTTCTAAATCCAAAAATGCAGGACTAGGTACCTATTAGGTTGAATAAATATAATATGTTTAGACGTGTCTTCACATTGCGGGTATCCATATTTACTCAACTTTCGGAGCGAACATCTTTCATAATGTGAAGATCCATATGATCCACTTTCAGAGCAAATGGTTTAAAAAGATCGGAGAATAATTCTTATTGCGACATCTTTTATACAAATCTGAGGAACAAATTAGAGTACATGTTTACACCCTGGGATAATTTTAAGATTGTTGATATATCAACGGAAGTTGCGTGGAAAAAATACTCACTTTATTCTCGATTGTCTGCCGTTCTTTAAATAAAATATAATTCTTTTGTTTTAAATACAAATTAAGAGATAGAATGTCTATGATGTATGACAATTCGTTGTCAAAAAGTCTTAAATAATCAAAATTTCATTTATTTTCTCTATTGCACGTATACTGAATTTTAAAAGATTGTAAGTTGATTAATTATTATTGATTTTAAAATAATTGATTATTTAAAATAGGCTGCCTTGTGGAGTTTGTAATCACTGCGATACAATGCGTGACGCGTATGAATTATTGAGCATCCCCAATAACGCAAAAGTTGCGGATACATCGTTTTGTCTATGTCTATATAAATAGTCATATTTTATTACCAACTTCTCTTTTAACAGTCATTGGATTTGTACATAACTACAATGTCTCATTTTCTTACCTTCTTTATATTCCAAAGTGCAGAACTAACTATATCGATTTACTAATACCGCTATAGAAACAATGACTACGTTTTATGAGATTACTTTGGGTGCCAACATCTTTCACCCGAGTGAGGTTAGATGAATTAGAATCAAGAATTTCTGGAATAAAATATTAGAACGACTATTTAATTTTACTATTACCATATACCATATTGTAAGCATATTTACGTTTGGTAATTTTCTTAATATGTTGAATGAAAGCAATCTAATTTAATTTAAGAAAAATTACAATTTATATATGGTACAATATTGACATTGTTTAAAACTTTAATTTTGATAAATGTTCCAACTGTTAAACTTGTATTGGGTATGCGTTATTTATAATTAATTACCACTAAATGTAATGTTGACCTGATGCTCGAAATTGACATTTTCGTGTATTAATATTTTCATAAGATTCTACTCGGGGTATACAAAATTTGTCTCCAAATGCCTAATCGTGTATATAAATGAGGACACTTTTTGAATTAATTGTTTATTTGAGGGTGGGGATGTCTACGCAAGATCTGAAATAGATACGGCACGAAGATTTATAATATGACTAAAATGAACAGGACCGAATTTCTCTAGGCATACTAAGATAAATATTATGTGCCTATTAAATAAAATCATATAAAATTTATCAATATCTACCGTTAATTTTCGGTGAAAAAACCTAATCAAAAAAATATTATCTTGTTTTTTTAATAATTTCTCCGAACACCTACTGAGATGTCTTTTTGTTGGGACAATGCTTTTCACATGTTCTTCAAACCTTTTTGAACAGTACAAATAACTAAGCAACGGTTTGCAAAATGATTAATATTAAAATATTATTATTATTGTCCGCAAATTTTTGCCTCGAAGATTAATTAAAAAAAAAGAAGTCTGTTAATATTTTAAATTGAAATTGAGTGCCAAAAACTGCACATAACCTACTTACATCTTACGTTATCATACTAGAATAATTCTTAATACAATTAACTCGAAAGAAAATTATTTTAGATCAGGACTTATTAAATGTTCGTGGCAGTTATTAAGTTCTAAGTACGCCTCTGATGAATGCTAATGGTTCTTTGACAGACCCGTAAGACGTAAGACCCGTAGCTGTGAGGCTATTCTGTGTCCATTAATTAATTGTGAGCAAACACAAAAATGGCGGAGTTTTGTTTTTTTAATTGTATTCTCTTGTTTACAATGAAACCAACCCTTCACTCGACTTTAAAAAATGATAGTGTCTCGTTTATTTAACGCGTACTCAGTTTATATTTAATGTCATCATAGCATCACTCTTCGTCGTGGGAATCTCGTCGGTCTTGAACTAGATGAAAAATGGCTGTAAATTAATTGTTGAAAATTTTACAAACAGCTTAGAGCTTTACAAAAAACTCATCAAGCCAACTAAGAGTATTTTATTATTATTAACACAATCAGCTTTCAGTTATACAAAATCTACGTCTTAGGTTATCTTTGTAACTTACAAATAATCGTACTAGTAGATTATTTAAGCGTGGTGCTATTTACTGTCATTATTTTATATGGTAAAACAGTTTACTGCAGATATTATTAATCTCAGCCGATCGCAGTAGAAGCCAGCTGCATTTTTTTCATAAACATCTTTAACGAAACAAAATTTTTCATTAATTCAAAAAATGAAAAATATTTAAGAAATATTAGACTTTTATAATAAATCGTAATTAGTTATTACAAGAGGTTACAGTGATATTGTTTCACACAATCATATTGTATTTATATCAAGCGGGTAACAACCAATCCATCAAAATTAACGCTCTTAAATTTTGTCATATAGGAAAATGTTTTCCATTCCTTTCATTTTTTTCCATCTTCAACAAATGAAAATCAATTTTCTTCTAAATTTGATAACTTAAAATTGCAGAATATGTTCACACATCTTCTCCTTTCCAATTCGATTTTCAGGATGAATATACATTTATAGAACATGGTAAAAAAGACACAAAGCGGGTGTACATTTTAAGGATGACACAATCAATTATACGTAGTTACAGTAATCGAATATGCAAGTGTATATAAGAATATAATTATGAATAATTCTATTTGCCGCTCATTGTCGCCTCAAAATGGCATTTTAACAAATAAGAACAGTCAGCAAATTGACGTTTTGTATTAATTTAATCATCATGTCTTCATTCATTTGGTTATTATTCTCATAAAAAAAACATTGTTTTTTATTTTAGATAATGCAGTGGTGTAGCGTTGCTCTGTTGGCGTGTGTAGTGATGGCTTGCAGCACTAGCGCACTTCCATCTCCTCGTTGCTCTCCAGGAGTCATGGAAGAGGATCCTCGCGCGGCTCGCTTCTGCAGCGCTCTCTCAACATTCCTCGAACTATACGCTGAGGCGGGAAGGATGGAAGACAAGGCTGGACCCTCTATTGACTACCAAGGTATTCCACGCTCACGTTTATTTTCTGTATTCACAAAAATTCAGACAGCATAATATTTTTTTTGATCATGATATTGCTTGCAAGCACTTGATTAATTTTAGCTGATAAATAAAACAATCGATATCCCACTAACGTCTCGTTTGAGGATACTAAATATATCGAAACATATATACGTAAAAGGTTCAAACGCTATTTACTAGAAATATATTTAGCTTTTTTTATCCAATAAATCAAATTTTATAAATTTGGCCATTTAATTTTTCGATAAAGAGTGCTTTCAATAGCACTTTTCGGTTGGTGTAAAATTACCATATAAAGAAAATTTCCATTGTATACAGAATGGGTATTACATTTTGTTCGCATCTGATCAATCATTTTATAGTGTGAATAGGAGCCATATTTATACATATGGCGCATTGTGGATACATATTTAATCAAAAGTTCGCGTAAATGTATTATTAATAATAAACGAACTCGCGTATTCCATAGAGAATCAATACATTGTTACCGAAAATGTTCAATGGTTGACAAATTATCGCATTTTGACAAATATAATAAGCGAATCAATTGATAACAAACCAATAAGATAAATTATTTTTTTTCAAACTGCAACTTTTTTTTTAAGTTAAGTTATTATAACTTTTTCGATGTCCGTTCCTTAAATACTCTAAATAGACACATAATGGCCTGTCCAAGATTTTTATCGATATACAGTACTCTTGTGTCCTCCCATATTAATGCCAATATCCCGTAGCTTCGCCGAATGTATTCTGTAGATAATATTTACCAGATTTCCAGGATCCCAAAATACGATTAGTTTGAAGCAGTGGCGTAGCCACATATGTAGCGCTGTAGACCAAGTAAAATCGTTGCACCCCCGATAATTTATCGATTTTCTTTCTTTAGCTCACACGATAACTAAATAAATGCTTATAATATAGCGCCCCCCATGATTCGTGCGCCTGATACAACTGTTCTACCTGCTCTTCGGTATCTACGCTACTAGTTTGAAGAATGGTCATCGTAACACGTGTTTGAATCAGGTCTACCGTCCCAACTTTACTCTCCTCAGTTGCATGATCCATTTGAAACGAAGGTTTTAAGTCACTTTATCAAACTATACATAATATGTAGTTTATTATAGTAATCGGTGGCTTTGAGCCTTTGATAGGTATCATTATAACATTAGCTGATAAGTATCATTGATAACTTTTTCTTAATGTTGTATACATTATAAAATTCAGTAACTTCTTAAATATTTCACTATTATAAAATTTCATTTGAACTGAAAAATTGAAAATTTAACAAAGGTAATATCTTAAGTAGCTTCGTCTTCTTCTCTGGCAAACTTAAAAATATTATAATACAATTATATTTATACTGTATGGTCCATGTATATTCTACCTGTATACATAAATGTGTTTTATACATATTCGACATTTCTTATTGAAGGTTTTAAAAGTGAACATGAGTGAATATAAATAATATACCTGTATTTAATTTACCTTCTTCTATATTTATTTATTTTTTATAATCCAAAAATATCATTAAATATACATGATTGCATATTAGTCGACAACAGGGTATGAAAATAATAACACAAATACGATATTTTATATCAAATCCGCTTGCCGATTTGCCTATCAAAATTGCCGCCTGAAAAAATCAAATCGTTGATTTAGGATTGCCGCGTACTTCGATAATCCTTTCGTAAAACCAGGTATTTCATTTTTAAAAAGAGGTATAATTTCTCTCTATGTACACTCAATTTAGTAACGATAACATCGATATAAATACATTAAAAACATTTTTTTTTTTATTGACTTCAAATTTATTATTAACATCTAAATCTTGCCAGTTTCATATAAAAAAATCATATCAGTACACCCCATTTACATGCTTTTACACAAAAAAAATTAAATCCTCTAAACACAAATATTCGCGCTTCTATAGCAGGAGTTTTCCGGTCTCCTGGAAGACCGATATTCCTGCTTCGAAACCATTGTTGAAAACAAAGTCTTCGAAATACTGCCTCGTAAAAGTTTTTTTCCTTTAAAATAACCAATATATTAAATCGTACACACCAATATTAGAATAACCTATAAACACTATAGAAAAGACGTTAAGGCTTTCAATTATTTAATGGTTCAAATTGTATTTTGGTTTCGCTGCTTATGCCGCCCCCTTACGGTAACGCATGATGCGGCCGCCTCTCTGTATCATAACACAGCACGGCCCTGACTCTCCTAAACTATCAAATACGAAATATGTTATTTTCGATAAAAATCGAAATTGTGAATACTTGAATACTTGAGTACAATCCGAACGTATAATACTCGTATGTCGATTACTGTCTTATGATTTTTGATGTAACATATTTTTGAGTACATTTTAATGCCTGTGTAATATTATTCGAACTGACAGCGTATATTTGGAACGAGATAATGCGGATTAATATCGACTAATGTCATTTGGTTTTCGCATCCTACTTGTAAGATTTTTCTATTTATATATTTCCATTCAAACGTAAAAAATCCGCGAAATTTTGTTGATTGCGTATATTATATCCTGTGCACGTGATATTAAGGTTGTATTATCTATTGTATTAGCACGCACTGATTGATACGATCTGATACTGATCAAAAGATTAGTTATACATGACCATTTGTTTCCTCAAAACAGGAAATTTACTAATTTTAGATAATAGTATGTTTATTAAAGAAAAAATTCTACATAGTTTTTATTTATCAATGAAAAGAAGTACCAAACATGTGAAAATAGCCAATTTAGGTCTTATATTTTTCTCAAGACGAAATTTACTTAAGTATTATTTATTTCAAACAAGAATAAAATTGTTGACGAGATTATTTCAAATATACTTTGATAATTAACAGTGCTTTGAAATTTGCGACTTGCGACAACGACAACCTTTTTTTAATAATTGTTACCGTAAATTGTTCTTTTTGAAAACGGGACATTTTGGCGTTCTGAAGTTCTGCGAGATAGGCTACCTAAAAACGGAGCGATCCCGCTCAAAACGGCACGTATGACCACATTATCTATACATTGCCCAATTTCATTGACTAATAATTAGTTGATGTCTAATGAATTAGAATCCGGAGAAAAATTGAACATTAATGTCTTCTTTGTGTTATGCGGGGAAAATATTATCCATTGATTTTCTTCTCTTCTCGTTCACAGCTCTTTTCCGAGAGTACCCGCAACTTCTGGATACCGGAATCAAGAGGCAAGACGTCGTCCACAACTTCCTGAGGTTCGGCCGTCGGCGTTAGGATTCTCATCGACCAGGCAAACGTCATCACAGTAATCCTCCGGCCATATTCTTTGCACCAACACATTGAATACAAGAATTAATTTCTATTTGTAACACCTATCGAAAGTATTATTCATCAATCTATATTAAGCCTTATTTATAGTCTACTGTCTTCAATGCTATAATTTTATTATTATTTATTACGACCTGATGTTTTCAAATAGTTGTTCTTGATAAATGAATTCAATTTTAAATGAGAAAAAAACTCGATGACACCGTTTTGTCTTTATTCGTATATATTCTTCAATTATTTCAATTTTCCCTACTCATTTATTAAGGATAAAAAAATATTCTTTAAAAAACTAATCCTCAAATAGTGGCTATCCAATTTATTAGTAAACTTTTAGCAACTTGTTAATAATTAATTTGCTATTGAGAGAAGGTGGCAGAATTTAACTAAATTTGAAACTAATTGAAATTTAAATGAATTTGCATGCATAGTTATTATCCAATCATGAGTAGTCATATGATTTTATTATATGCAACTTATTATAATTATACCCTATTATCTTCAAATTATTAAAATAAAGTCATTATCAATTGTATACATACTGGCATCTACAAATTCACAAGAAAATTAAAAGCATAATAATCCGGCAATTCTTTACAATGGTAAAGTTGATTTTGTTCTCTGATGAAACTTACAAATCAAAATGTTATTAAATTGTTGCGTGATGATGAAAAGTGAACAAGACGGTATATTGTACTAATTTTAGATTTTGTAAGTTGTGAAATTATTTCAATTGGCCAAAATATATTTATTTTATTTAAAAATATAAGTGCAAAACGTTTAGAAGCGAAAAGAAAATATTTACACTTAGTATTTATTAGTATATAAATAAAATTTAATGTTGATTAAAATATATTCCCTGTAAGTTGTTCAGTATTATCTCTGTATTAAAATTAATATACAAATTCATTGAAAATTAACTTAACTGTCGTCTTTACAACTGTAATATTTATTATTTATTAAGACATTACTTGTGTATATATAATAAATATGTCTAAAAATATATGCTTTGCACAAATTATTTTCTCGGTGTTCATCTATAAGACAGGTACCTGCATTTCTGGTAAGCTTAAATATGGCACTAGTCATTTCTTTTCAAATTATATAATATATTTTTTTTTTACTGTTTTGTCCTTTTCTTTGTATAAGAAATAAGTTCCTTTAACTATGGACTGGTGTACCTCGAAAAGTTATTTTACCTGAGCATTTTTTTGTTTAAATTTGTGAAGGCTAAGAGTTATTTCTATAACAAATAAATAAATTAAATGACTTATGAATTCTTTCATTTATTCCTGACCCCAAAATCTGGCACGTATATATTTATATAATTCGTTTGTTAAATCTAATCAACTCCGTACATGATTCGAATGTGATGCATGAAGTTTTAGACATTGATTATTTTATTTTAAATGCAAAAAAAAGTAAAGACAAATCAAAAATTAATATAAACATTGTACCGTGGTGGAACGTTAATTACTTTTTTTTGATAATAATTGTAGGGTTTAATGGAAAAACATGTTGTCACTCGAATGTTAAACTGAGGTGTCGTTGATGGAAGACTTTAAAATCCCACAAAAAATAGCAAGATGTAAAAATGAAATAAAATCTTTTACAAAATCAAAGTCACGTATTTCCTTACTATTTAAACATACACTTATACATTATAACTTACACAGAATTATCCTGATAGAAATATAAATTTAAAATCAATCTGAGTCAGAATTTACCGGGGAAAATCAATATATGTCCGAAGAAATCGGGTTAAACAGGTTTGGCAATACATGCTCTCCCCTGAACGAAATAAAAATTTCTTGTTTTTAGCCTGTGTTATAATCTTTAACACTCTCTAACACACTGACTAGTAATGTTTTTGCAAAAATAAAGAGGGCATCTTGTAGTACTCAGTTCAATCAACAAGGCTACATTGCCTGCTGAAAAAAATCATGTGTGATATAACATGTTCTTGCCGTGTACCCTTCAATTGGTTTGTACCCATACATTTAAAAGAAAATTTGGTCAAACTCTCCACATTCACTAATCACATAACTAAAACATTTTACTTATGCAGGACTTAACTAAACGGTTGACTTGGATAAACAATTTTAGAAAGAAGCGTGAGAAGTAAAATTAAAGATCATTATTAATTTGTGAAAATGTATATATTGTAAGAAAAGGAATAAGTACAATATCACAAAAATGTCTGCACTTAAACTATTAGATACCCACTAATGAAACCAGTAACGTAGATTACATTACCGTATTCTCAATACCTAGTCCTATCGGCATCATAGAATAATACACATAAAATACTTACAAATAACATAAAAAAATATGCAAAAACAATTTTATTTATTTAGATTCATAAAATAAACAACTAATTGCTTAATAAAATGCACACTATATTCCATTTGGAACACAGTGATATAAATATCAAATGTATTCTCATATGTTAGTTTTACAAATTTTATAATGAAAGATCCTATTTGTCACTATAAAAGGAATATTGAAAAATTACAAATAAATTATTTACTAACAAACATGACATTTCTCTTCTATCAAATTATCCTATATGTAATTTAATTATTGATATTGTATCCATGGAATATTGAAAAATATATATATAATGTATATAAAATAATTCTGCAAAATTGTTGATATTCTAATGAATTTTAATACAAAATATCTGACATTTTCGTAGAAAGATTTCTAGTTTAACTAGCTGAGGCACCCAGCTTTGCCCGGGAAAACTTAATATTACATGTGTGACGAAACAGAGGGGTCTTTTGGGAGGGAGAAGGTAAAAGTAGCCCACGACCTTGTCCTGGATGAGATGAGTATTTCTGGAAAGTTTGGCTTCATTGGCACGAACTTTGTCCAAATCGATAGCAAACAAACACACAGACAAACATTCACCTTTATATATATAGAAACCACAAGGGTTGTTCACACAATTCTTTCAAACACTCCTACTCATAACAGTATGACACTACAGAACATATTTTAATATCTTAATTAATAATTGAATAGCTTCATAGCATATTACAAAACACCTATTACTACCAATTATAGATTTGATTGAATTATAAGGAAGAAATACAAAAAAAATTTAAACATTAACGCATATTTAAAATATTCAACCTTTTTTCAACGAAAATGAATGGTTTTAAACTACAAAACTGAGTGTACGTTTGTTAGTAAGGTAAGATAATACTTTGACTTATAACATCTAAAGACCCACCAGTATGAAAAGACCATTGTGTCAGGATGCTGCACATTAATGTTTGGCATCTATTTCTGATAATTGAATAATGTTAAGCTTAGTTTCAAATTCAACCAATAGATGACCAATATTCCAGCTATAACATTATGTATTTGATACTATTTCATTTTCAAAGAATTAAATAATATTCCATGGGTCACAGTAATCAACCATTTCTAAAAGCATCATGTTCAGACACATTTAGTATTTACATTTTTCCCTTAGTAATTATGATTTATATAATCAACCTTTGACTTTCTATATGAACAGTTTAAATTTATGCAGTAAGCCTGTCATTCTTAATAATTTCTTTTCACTGTTGATTTAACAAACCAAAACCTATAAATTGAAAAATTTAATCACGATTTCTGCCCCAATACAAAGCATAAAGATCTCATTAGTGCTTCATAATGTAGGTATTTTCATAGATTTTTATGAAGATTGGTTGTCAATTGTATGTTTTCGATCCCCTATGTTCAATGTCCTGAATCCCAAATACATAAAAAACAACTACACGAATTGAAATTCATTCAATAGGACAAAGTAATTTAACTAATATTTGAATATCAAAAAACATCAGTTGTTATAGATTAAAATTCAGCATGTCAATAATCAACAAGAATGGTTATCACATTAAATTTCTCTCCATTCACATTATAGGCTGTCTCATTTGCTGGATAAATTTACAAAATATTCAAGAATTTGAATAAAAATACAAAGATATCATTTAAAGTAATACATTTTATTGAGTGAGTTTATTTCTTATAATAAGTCTATGTGGCAGGTTCAGGCTGTGGAGGGGTAGGTCCTTGAGGGGTCGGTGTTGGGGCTGCAGTAGGGTCAGCCAACCTCTGCTGAGCGTGGTGACGAGCACGGAACTCCGCAGCTTTTAACTGCTCTAAGTGGAATTGCTGACGCTCCGTTATTAATTGCTGTCGCTGGTATTCTAGCCCTGACAATGAAAAAGATAACAAAAATATTTAACATATTATATCTTAAACAGTTTCGTTACATTGTAGTTACGTTTACTACTGTGTAGTGTGAACATGTCAGCTGAATTGTGATGACTAGAATTAAGTCTTTGCTACCTAATTTTTACCTGAATTTAAGCAGGCACAAAAAATGAGTCGGAAGTAGAATATCTTTGGTTCAATTCCTGATCAGACAAATTTTTTATGATTTCTGATTTTGAGAATATAAAGTCAATACTGACATAATAATGCTGTATGAAAATAATACTAAAAAATTAATGGACTCACCTTCCCTTTCCCTCTCCATGGTAGTTTCTAACTCATCGAAGTGTCTCAGCTTGATTTCTAATTTTTTCATTTGTGTCTCAACAAGGAGTGCCACAAGGGATTTGATTTTCCTCTCTTCAATAGCAGCTAAATGTTTGGCCTTTACAGCAGCTGCGGCGAGGGCTGCAGCAGCTGCTGCTTGAATTTTGCCTTCTGCAATTTTAAATAACATATTTATTCGAGCATCGAAACGCTTTCATAGATATTTCAACAATTTTAAAAGGCAAAACTACTTTTAAGGACCAAGTTGAGTAAGAACTGATAATTATGTTTGCAAACTATATTAATTAAGGTTTAATGTTCAAACTGATCAATTTATCAATGGTAGGTAAAATACATTATAAACACTGTAAATGATACAATATTCCTTAAAAATTGAAGCCAATATATTCTTCATTACATATTCGTTACTTAGCAAAAATTTTCAAAATGAAAGTTACACGTTTCCTTTTTGACAAATTTTCCATTAATAAAAACTATGGTAAGAATATAAAATGGAACTAGTAATAAAGGAAGGAAAGATATGTGAAATGAGGTAGTTAAAAGGAATCCAAAAAATGTTGAAAGTAACTCATAGAACAAACAAAATGACAAAACGAATGTAAACAAAGAACAAACTCTAAAATTAAACAATAAAATAATAAAAACAAAAAAAAAACAAAAAAATGATAATAACCATCAACAGGAGTGGGCGGTTCCGCCTTTGTACTTTCTTCACCTTCTGTTTTGGGAACGTCCAATGGCTTGTCTCCTTCAGCTGCCGCTCCTGCCCCAGCTCCTGCTCCACTCTCGCTTTCCTCTCCTATCCGAGGAGTTGCTTCAGCATTTTCCTTCTTCTCACCTGTAGTAACATTTATAGACACATTTATGAAATGCACTATTATAACTTAAAAGGCATAATTTTTTTTAAAATCATATGTCAAATCTAAAAAGGTGTTGACTGAAACATAGCCTTAATAATTTGTTGAATGAGGTATTTAATAGTCAAATAATCTCATGATTACCAGGATCTGTTCCTGCTAATCCACTGGCAGCTAGTGCAGCTGCTGGTCCTGCTTGAGCAGCGGCCCGCAAGTGCATATCCAACATTGCTGCTGGTACTTCATCCTAAAATATAAAATTGAATAGCTCAGCAGAGTTACGTATTAGAAAATATAACACTCAGTATAGCATAAGTTTTAATTACAAGGAATTGTGAATAAAAAATAATGTTATAATACACATAAATATTTTACGAATTTTAAATAGATAAATATGTCATATTTGGTAATTAAAAATGATTTAGGCATAAAAAAATATGGAACCTAATATCCATTGAAGAATGAAGAACATGAAGAATTGCGACGGTTATTTAAAAATATTTTTTTGTTACTTATTTTTCTAAATGGGCATTTTCATCAATGAATACAATTTAAATTAGAAGACACTAAAATAATGGATACTCACCTGACTACACTTTTACAAATAGCAATTAATCACAGTGTGAAAATTACAGCAAATATGCAGTACATTATTTCATGTGCACAAACAGAAATACTATGAAAATATAAAAAAACCCCATGTATTAAAAGTTCTATCTTCCAACTCTATGTACCCTTTAAATGAATTATTGTACTTATAAATTACCTTAATGCTAGCAAATTCATCCATGGCAGCTTGAGCGGCGGTGGCTGCCACCCGTGGATCAACCACAGACGCTAAGAAAGCAACAGCACTTGTCACCGGATTACCTGCTCTGCTGAATGCGATCGGTTGGTAAGCCAGAGGACCTAGCACCCCACCTGTAAAAATGTACATCCACAGGATTACTCAACCGCAATTTAACTATAATATAAGTTACATTATACAATCACTAAGCGTCGATTGACCTCAGAGTTCATCAACAATAGTTGAGTAATGGGTTCCATTAGTGCAAGTGAAATAAAAGATATAATGTACTAGAAGTATTGATCCGAAATACGTATTACTGTTTGACATCTTCCAAACAAATACTATTTACTTTTAAAGGATAGAAACAGAACAATTTGTACACTCTAAGAACTTTTATCGGTTTCAAATTATAATCACAGAAATGTCGTCTCCAATTCTTAGTCCATAAAATCAACAATGTATCCACATATATATCGAAATTTCAGTCGATACATAAAAAATCATTTTTACCTGCAGAATCTGAATCCAAATAAGGATCTTCAATAGGCAATCTAAGGAAGTGTAGGATACACTCATCCTGTGTACGAGAGCCGACATGTTGACAGACTCTGTTCCAATCGTCTCTGTACAATTCGAGAGCTTCTAGAAGAAGGAGAGTTTCTTGTTCTGTCCATGCCCGAGCCCCACCCCGGCATGGTACACCAGCCCGAGCACTTGCTCGACCATACCTGAAAACAAACTCATTTACTATCGGCTTAAATTTTCTTGGAAAGGATAACAGAATCAATCAACAAACATAATATGCCATAACAGTTTTTGAAACTTAATCTATAAATAATTTTGTAAAAATTCTGTCAAGCTACACAGTATAGTATACCGAAAGCACTATGAGCAAAGAAATCAATTATGACATTCTGCACTACTCAGATAAATACGAAATCTGCAGTTTGAGCTAATCTACTATGAGAACGGTCAAGAACTATCATTGTGATGACATATGATGATGACGTTACATAAAGTGGAACTTACTGATCAATCTTAAGTCCAAATTGTCCATTGATGTCAGCAGTGGGTATTGTTACTGGTTCAACTTTGACAGCAACTGGTGTCTCGCCTTCCGGTCGAGCCAACGGACTGTCTGCAGATGCCACTTTAAGGTCAGCTGGAGAAATAAAAATAACATATTTTTATTGTTTATTGTTACTAACTAAATTAAATTCTTTGATCCCAGTCCCAGAAGGCCGCTAAATACTATCTATAGAATGTATTCAGCGGAGTTACAGGATGCAGGTATTACTTGGGAGGACGCAAGAATACTGGCGGGCGACAGGGATTCTTGGACGCGGCACATGATGTCCATATGCTCCACTTAGGGAGCGAGCATGGAAGAAGAAGAAGAACTAAACTAAACTAATCTTGGAAAAAGAAAAAGGTCTAAAAAACTGTCAGTGTATATTTAAATGCACATTAAAAACATTTACTGCAGTTAAGAAAATCGATCATATGACCTGAGGTTCCAAACAATTAACAGTCATATATGCTTATCCTCATGACCATGATTACATGTTTATGTTGTGGGTGTAAATAAAAATCAAATAACAGTAAAAATATTGTTTTGGTGATAATTTTTAGTATACATTCTTTGAAACACATTCTAAATTATAAAATAAATTAAAAAATCCGTTACAATTTTAATTTTATGTAAATACTAAAGCTATGTTTACATTTGCATCTTCAATACTGAGCATTTAGATCCTAATGTCACGAAATATTTTCTCAATTTTAGTATCTAAAATAATCATATGAATTCTAGCAGCAGAATTCATATTTATGATCAACAAAAAAGAAATTCAGTATAATAAATAATCCTTGATCATTCATTTTTTCAATTCTGCCAGGTTCACATAAAAGAAATAAATAACTTACTAAGCACAATAGGTTTGGCCGGTGATGGCTGCGTGTTCTTTGGCGGGTTGACAGCTTGCAAACCTGATGGAGTATCAGAGAGAACATGGAAGTGAGATGTGGGAGGAGGACCCATAGTCGTCGGCCGCATGTCTGTGTCGATCTGTTGATTTTTAAAAAAATTCCAATTTAATGAAAAAGAACCTTCCTATCTATCACTTTTTCTATGTGTGCAAAGATAGGGGATATTTTTAATCAATTATGATTTATAAATTAAATGTACAACATTACAAACAAAAATGGTATAAAATTGAGAAGTCTTATATTATAATTATAATGTCTCATCAAAATTAAAGATAACACAACAAGAAATATTAATGACTGAAGGGCTATTTTATGTTGAATTATATAGTTAATATTTTGACTGATGGTGCTTGATGGAAATTGATTTTAAATTCTAAATTAATTATTTAATGAAATTCTAAATTAATTTAGAATTTTAATTACATAGTTAAAAATGGTTGTGTTCAATGTCTAACTTTAAAAATCTATACCTGATAATTGAGGAGTCCCCATTGTTCCAAGAATGCATGCACTCTCATGATAGCACAAACATCTCCAGCTAAATTTCTTCTGCATGCTGTACTGGTCAGGTATTCATTTGGATTCAACCGATAAGTATCAATCATAAAATTTCTAAAACAAAATACATTATTATAAAACCATAGTTTTTTTGCACAATATAAAAAATGAACATTTATGATTTACATTTCAATTATCACTTCATTATCACTATCAATAATCACTCATTCGCACCTGTAAGCAAGATATATTTCTGGTGTTTTTGACTTATTTTTGCCATTGAAGAATTCAGGCATAGCTCTCTTTTCAATTGTGTGGATAGAGTTGTAATCAAACCAAGCAGCATAAGACGGCACAATGATGTGGTGAGTTTGTTCTGTCACATTATCTTCCAGATCATCTTTGGATATGAAATCCTATAAATAAAACAAAAGAAAAATAACAAAGCTGTTGCAGTGATTTATAAATTTCTGTTCTTGTTTTCCTTTAGTCAAGATAAGGCCTTATAATAAAATTAATTCATATATCTGTGGTGGAGAGTAACAATTGGAAGAAGGCAAACATCAGCTAACTGAAATTCGATATTCCAATTAAAACAACAAACTGTCCTTATATAGTTATTTATATATGGATTTGAAATCATATTACGTCGAATATATCATAGTAAATTTTTGGAGTCAACTGCATGGATTTCACCAATTTGAAGACTTATTTTGGCAAATTATTTGTCAGCCAATTGCTCAACTCATGTAGAGTGCATTCCTGTATTTTTGAGTTATAAACCCTCAGCGACTTTGGGATTTCAAACTGCGATGAAATAAACACACATTAGCTGAAAGCATAGAATGCCCAGTTTTTAAATCGTATATTTCTGATAACTTATTCTCTTCCCTATGAAGAAATCTACAGTGCATCTTACGCTTATTGAAATACCAGTCAAATCAATTACAATAAGTGAGTTCAGACTAGCAATATTTATTGATTGAAATAAAAGTGTATCAAAAATTTTTGACAAATTTAATCATAGTTTTGTTTCAATTTATTAAATGTGAAATATACAGACCTGCGTATTAGTATCACTTGCTTTTCCTTGCGAATCATCTCCATGAGTGTCAGACTGAGGTGGGGGGGACGATGCGGGTGGAGGTGCACTCTGCGAAGGGGGAGCTGGCGAAGCAGGCTCTGCATTTGTAACCATAGGCGCTGTGACTGGAAAAGCACAATTTACATTGACATACATTTAGTAAAATAAAATTACTATATAACTATCACAACTATGAATATATTTTATAGAATGTCTCAAAATGAGCCTACACCATAAATTCGCTGCCATTTTTTCTCTTCTGTTTTTACCATTTTTAAAGTGAATTTTTAGAGTTTCTATGCATTGTCCAATTGAGTACCTTTCCATGATTTATTCAACCTCAACATTTATTAATGACTGCAAACAAAAATATCTACTCTAGTTTTGCAGCAACAAAAAATGGTGGCAAATTTAAAATATCAGCTCATTTTGTGACAACCTTTATATTATTATTAAATAAAAGCAAAATATTATAAAATACAAATCCGATTATGTTTACTGCCTGTAGAAATATAGTAAATCATAAATATTAATTTTCAAGATTACAATTTCTCATTGAATTAAATACGTAATCAAATACAGTGTACTCTCGATTAACCAGGTGCGGCTTATTTGATTTGCGGATTATCCGTCCTAAATAATCCATGAAAAATTGGAATTTTCCGCAATTCAAAAAAAGCCCTATGTAGTATTTGAACGCATGCTTGCATTGATTACAATGCATAAGATATTTATTTTACGATGAAAGAAAAATATTAGAAAACGTGAGGCCTAAAGAAAAGGGAGAAACCCTGAATTCTGGAGGGAAATTTAAATTTTGGTAGCGTGAGCTAAAAAAAAAATTTTTTATTGAGACTTTAAAATTTTCCTTCGATACAAAGTAAGATCTGTATGTAGATCAACCTACTAGTGATATAACGTTCTCCAACAGTATTAATTTTGCTTTGAAGTCATAAGCTAGGCATATGTAAAAAAAATTAAAAGATCTAATGGAAGTAGCTTTTACGTGCTGGAACAGGTGAAGGTGGGGTGGCTTCCG
Organism: Rhyacophila evoluta; assembly: GCA_022683975.1. Lineage (NCBI taxonomy): Eukaryota > Metazoa > Arthropoda > Insecta > Trichoptera > Rhyacophilidae > Rhyacophila > Rhyacophila evoluta. The sequence goes on from JAGVSQ010000013.1 coordinate 69,377, forward strand.
CAGCGACATTGGTGGCAGCAGCAGCAGATGAAGAGGTAGAAGTAGAAGTAGTGGTGGAGGCAGATGAAGTGACGGATGGCGTCACAGCAGGAGTGGCTGACGATGAAGATGCCTCATCTGCTGCTTCTCGTGAAGTTGTATCTTCACTTTCAGCACCCCTCTCTCTCTCCCCGCCATCTGCTCGACTTGCCCGAGCGCTGCGACTGGAGAATATTTACCACACCATTCGATTTAACCACAAATTTAATTAATAGTTATTATACAAACAAGAAAAAAGTGAAAGACAAACAGCACATGGAACATACACGTACTTCAAGCACACAAAAGCAACAGATTGACTCAAAATGTACCATAATTTTTTTGCTTGACAATATATCTGAATTAAAATCAAAATAATGCTCACTTCTAAAAGAAATATTAAATGTTACCTCTTTCTTTTGCCCATCTTGACAGGCGGAGGCGAAGGGGATCTCTTCCGTTTGCTTTTCTTTGTTTTGGAACTGGATTCCGAAGAACTGCCTGTTTGCATCATGTCTTCAACCGACAACCGCAACTTGTGAATCTTGTAAGAAAAATATGCATTATTGAATATAATATAAGCGAGGATCACACCATCGACGACATGATTATTTAGTTTCAGTACAATATAAAATATTATGGATGTATTTATTTAGTATAGATAAATCAAAAAGATATTTATGAAGACAATGATCTCCCATTTGCATAATGTGTCATAATGAATGTAATACAATAAAGAATCCTGTAAGTGTATTAATTTAAATATATTTTTGTGGAATTCTTATCACACTTGTATCTCGAGGTTGTAATCAAAAACATCGAGAAGTCTCAACTATTCATTGAAATGCTCAAAATCGTTTGGCAAAGAAAGAAATTGAAGGATTTAATACTATATTATAGTAAATTTTGTAAAAATTATTTAAAAATGTTAAAACTCACGTCATCATTGACTTTAACAAAAACAACAGAATTGAAATATTACGGAAATACCTTCTTTTTTCCTGAATGGTCAACTTCATAGTCTTCCTCATTCATCCACTCGTTGTACTGCGAGAGATCTGTTGCCCAAGTAGCCGACACCCGCCACGGTTCGGTCCTCTGATACTGCAAGTCAAAAGATGGACTTTCCGGGGCATCCACCTGAAAAAAATGAAAGATTTAAGACGCGATTCAATTTTTAGGTCAAGAACTTGTATCCATTTTTAACCCATAAAGAAGTACGAATGTAGTATAACGTCAAACACTATCTGTGCCTAAAGGAGTACGAACATTATATTACATCCGACCATATTACCCGCAAATTGTTGATTCTTTTTGAAATATCTACTTGTATCGACATTCATTGAATTATTCTGGGAATATTTTTTAAAAAATCATGATGTTATCATGCTTGATGACCGAGATATTTTAAAATGAAAAAGGTCAAAGCTCCCACCATATTTTTGTAGTGGTCTCAGTCATCGATGACGCGTGCTGCTTTGTTACATATTTATTACGCAACAATTCATATTATTTTCAATTACGGACGATTCTAAACGTCAGTTTTACATATATGCTGAACTTTTGTTCAATAATGTCAATTAGTCAAATTGTGGAGAAATATTAATCAACCACGGTTATCTACATCACGAGGAAGAGCTCCTATGGATAGATAAACCAGAAAGACCAATGGGCGGACATATTTTAAACCCAGTACCATAAACCAGCAAGGGAACCAATACACAAAGGAAATATTACATAGACACTCAGCTGCGTGAACCACGTCGCAAGGATAATCGTTTTATGTACGTTTCAAATGTGTAACATAAAAAGCTACTAGTTATGCATCATTAGAGCCTGATTAGGTTGACTGTTTTATTGACTATTTTGTTATTTTATGTGTGACTATCTAATATATAAGACAGAATAATGTCTGGAGAAATAGATGTTCTATGGTTTGTGTGTGTGTATGTATGCGGGTGCTTTCTTAATGTGCTATGAATTATGCTTGTGAAAAACGTTTGACAAGGAAAGAATGCATACCTTAAAAAACCATATAATGATTTATTTCATTTTTATTTGGTTGTAGTTTATTAAAAAGTATATTTCGCAAACTACATAAAATCATCTTAGTTTTTATATACAGATATGTTAGAAATGCCATTCCTCCAAGGAATTAAGGCATAATTAAAAGAAAATAAATTCTTGAAAAAACTTATGGGTTGAAAACAAGATTTCACTTTCAATGAAACCCTAACATGCATAATGCATATTATTTTAAATGACAGAAAATTATTGTACTATCAAAATATATTTACCGGCAAATCAATTGTAATCCATGAATCGTGGCTGTCGGGGAAGTAATACCAATGCATTAATGCCTGACGACCACGTCGCAATACTGGGCGAGAAAATTCTTCCTCTAAAGGATCTGTGGCTGGATAAATTATATGTGTAGCATCATCTTCGTCCTCTGAAAGATATATTATCAAGTAATATAAATAATACTTTAAATATTGGGTTTTAAAAAATGGGCAGATTGATTCCATTAAGAAACTTAAAACTTAAGGCAGTATCTTCTTCAAAAACAATAAAACCAAACCTAATTTAATTCAAAACTATTTTTTTTACCATGTCCACTTCGATCAACACAATATGAACTTACCATTGACATTGTTTTTCTCAAGAATAACTTTTTGCTACCCAACTCATTGAGCATCTTATCCTGCAACTTTGTAGCTTTGGGATTTGAACCCATAACCTCCATTTCTAAGAGCACATACTTACAAATTATACTAGCAAAGATATAAGTTAATATTGTGTATATTAAATTTTATATTTCTACATAAGACCAAAAATAATTATCAAAACACACAATTACTCCACAAAACATCTGACAACATTTTTACACAGTTTATTTTGTTCGCACAACTACCAGAAAATATTTTTCTGGATTATAAGTATTTGTAAGCCAAAGATACAATTCAACTGACCACAAATTTCTCCTTGATGCGATACAATGATTTCTCTGACGCGGCCAGCAGTCGCTCTGTCAACATCCGGCCTCACAAACACACCTGGTAATCGTAGACATTCCGCTTCCAAGAGTCCACTCTCGATTTCCATCATCAGTTGGATGTTCAAGTCTTTTCTTGAAGGGTTCTTTTAGTAGGATAGTATCGGGATGGACAAAAAATAATTTCATGTTAATAAGATTTCAACATATTCAAAATTCACTAAATTTAGATTAATATTACTCTTAACTAATGACCTAAATGTTAGCATATGCATCCACATATCCTTCCAAAAATCACTATTGTAGAGAAAGTATGGATTTTTTTATAAGAACCCAATTAAAATTGAAGGATAAAAGAATATTGCCAATGAACAAAATAACTGCATTACGAAGTAAAGTCCTAAAACTAAAAAAGATTTTTAAATGCATATTGATACTGAAATATTATAATTTTCAAGATCTGTATCATCCCAATCATTTAAATTTTAGAATAAAAAAATTATCAACAGGCCCAGTATAAATAATATAAATTATTATTTCTGAGGATCCTTGAGTAAGTAAGGCATATCTCATAAGTTTTAGTATAAATGTTCAAAACAATATCATTTCACTTTTATAGCAATAAAACTAATAAAAATATAAAAAAAACAATTGTGATTGTGATTGTAAAAACTACCAGTGATTTATGAATCGAATTGATGTGTTTATGCTAGAAAGCAAAACTAGGTAAGTAAAAACCTAAATTTTACATAATTCGACGTATAGGTGGATAAGTGAAAAATAAAACCTAAAACTAGTGAAACCAATAATTAACACACTTTAAAACTATGATATTAGCAATAATTAATTAAATGATTACTAGAATAATAATGCTAATTTCACGTAAACAAATAATTTTTATATAATATCTGTTACTTATTTTTCTAAATATCTCATTGAAAAATATTTATAAACTCATAAACTTTTGTGCCTATAGTTCAATGATAAATTAATTATAATATATATGAATTTTGATAATCTCATTAAAAGTAGGATCATATTCATTGACTAAGCAATTTACTAAAGATAAAATCATAAGCCCCACATTTGCATTCATTGGCGCAAAACCATTCTATTTGATTATAAATTCATTTTGTTTGACTGATATCAGTGTGATATAAATGCTAAATACCAAGCAATCTAATACTTTTTTACTAATTCATAACGCCAATTATCGCAAACATATTATTGTTTTGATCCCAATGCAATGTTAATATTTGTGATGTTAGAACATACAACAAACGGTGTTAGCACAAGTATATCATCAATCAAAAACACAAAAGGTTCAGCAAAACTAAAAATCCATATTTTGTTTACTTACTCAGATACAAGCAATGATGTGGTTAATAATAAAAATGCTGTATGGGGGAAGAAAACATACACAAATACATTGGAAGGTTTAAGCACAGAAGACAAGAACAGTAAGAAACCATTAACCTCTTTAGTGCTTATGACGTATATATCTGAGAGGCATAGTTCGTAACACAGTGCACATAACGAATATATCCGCCGAAATGTTCTGCGAACATAACT
>JAGVSQ010000014.1:0-73597 GCA_022683975.1 Rhyacophila evoluta
CTAACAGTGATCTCACATATGGAAGTTTACCAGTTTTAAATAATTTAGAATATTATTTTAATGTTTAATTTTTATTTAGACCTGTAAATTAGTATTCAAAAAGTGAAACTAATAAGATATTATTATTTTAATATTTACATTTGCTTACGATAATTTATTATTGTTTTACAGTAGAACCTCGATATAACGAACAAAATATTTGTAGAGAAATGAAAGTGCAAACAATAGAAAATGATTAAAAGAATTTGTTTAATTTTGATTCTTATGGTACATATATATACGACTATAAATTCCCAGCATTGAAATTATCTTTTTATTTTTTTTTCCATCACCGCTCCCTAAATGGAGCGTATGGACACTATATGCCACCTCCAAGAATCCCTGTTGTTCGCCAGTATTTTTGCGCCCTTCCAGATCCTGCTGTATCCTATAGTTCCGCCAAATATATTAATCAAAATTATTATATGATAAAAAAATAATAATGTAAATACTTACCTAGCCCCCAAAGTTAAGGTCTCTTGAGCTTCTATGCCAATGGTAATTAAATGATGTTTATAAGCAAGAGTCCGTATAAGATGTCCAAGTCCTGAACCAACATCCAGTACTGTACAGCAATTTGTTTCATCTGCAAGGGACCCAATTAGCTCTGACATTAAAGCTATCTCATGTCTTTTCTTCTTTTTCACATGTTTTAAAAATAGATTTACTAATTTAGGATGTGTCCCATAAGTATATTTTGAGTAATTGTCAGTATCATTTAACAATTCTCCTATTTGTAGATTCTGCGCCCCACTCTCGGATCGCAATCTGATGTTATCTATATTTGATACGTCTATTGATGGCTGCCTTAAAAGACAAAGCTTTTTAATAACTGTTAGGAGAGCCATGAAAGAAAGTGGCATTACTTCGTTTGGTTTAACACCCATTATTATATCTGCAAGGATAGGTGGTTCCATATTCTCGAAAACATTTCGCCAACTTAATGGTAGCTGGTTCCAGTGGTCTTCCGTGAAGAAGTCCTATAATATTATATACATATAAGTAAACGGGTGAGAAGTCCAAGTTTATTAGCGAATTTCAATTTAAAATAGAATTACCAAAACATAAGAGTTTAAAAGCCATCCGAATTCAGTAATGACTTGTAGTGCAGCGGATATTTTTAATCGAAGTTCTGATTCAGTGAGGGAATTCATAACTATTCAGTTGCTACAGTTTAAGCAACAATATTTGTTAATTCGCTTTATTAAAGTAGTTTATTGAAATCGCCGGCTGTCCATGTTTTGAAATCTGACGCAACGACGCTTGCGCAAAGTTACATTTGACATTTATATAATGTTGCTGTACAAAAGCAAAAATAAACACCAGATATAAAATTTAATACGTAGTTGTCCTCGTTTTATAATAATTGTTCATAATTCACTTAAAATATGTTCAAAGATTGATTTAAAAAAATGTGATACTGAAACTGTTGAAATAATAATATTTGTTAAAAAATTTAGTAGATTATAAAATAATATAACTGGGCGTTTATATAATAAATCAATTTGCTAAAAAATAAATAAATGTTTCTTTCAAATTTCAATCTTTTCAATATAAAGTTGATATTTTTGGAAGATATGCCATAAATTAATTTTATTTTTACTGAAACCGCATTCATTCATCAAATTTATTTTTAATCATAGATGAATGTTTAAGTGAGCATAGACAATTGATTATTGGCCATCTTTAGCGATTAGTATTTGATTGGCACATTCGCTTCATCAGTTGCTTGCAGCTTACTAAATTCATCATGTTTCGCGATGATCGTGAGGAGCCAGCTGGAAAAATGAAGGTATTTAATATTACTACGGTATGATTCATAAAATAAGTGAAAGGCTATGTTAATATTTGATTGATCCATTCTGTACTTTCCACCCCATTAATAATAGAACACTTTTAACGTTTTCATGCATGGCAGCTGATAGAGAACTTGTTTATTTCAGAAAATTGCCGAACAAAAATTACAGGCTTTTTCCATTGGAGCTATGGGAATGCGTCCTCTTTCTAGGAGGGAACTTGAAGAACAGAAGAAGAAGGAAGAGGAAGAAGCGGCCGCCCATGTAAGATTTGTGATTTAGTTTTCTTTTAGATCTATTATTTTACAGATATCGTGCAGTTCATACATCGCAACAAATTATACTGTTCAACTATGATAGTAACATAAAGGAAAATTATTGATTGAACTGTCGCTGAGATAGGTAACATTGTGAAAATACATTTTAATTTGCGAATGGAACAGTTTTTTTATCATTGATTTGACAGCTGAACAATAACAAAGTGAATCTCAAATCTGACGAAAGTGATTTTTTTATTATATAAATAAGAAGTTGTATGTCATGAATATTTCTAATAAATTCAGTTATGTTCAACTTTTGAACAAACACAAATTCACTATCCAAAATGTCACATTCACCAGAGCACTGGTATTTCCCATATAGGTATCTATAATTTCTGACATACGAAATGAATGCTTGCATCTATTTCTTTTCTTCTGTAATAAAACCACAATATTATTAAATTAATTTTTCTTTTTTTAGGTATTTCAAGAGTTTGTTGAGACTTTTCAAGAAGCACCAAGTAAAACATCAAAGGTTTGGGTGAAAGCAGGAACTTACGATGCGGGATCAAGAAGTAAGTATTTATAAATAATATTTTCTATCAATTTCCTAATGGGTTGGTTTGGTGAGAGTGAGTTGTAGTCAGTATTAATCCTTGACTTATCAAATAATAAACATGCAACTGTAAGCAGAGCTCGGTTAATTTGTTAGTGTGTTGCGTTTTTGTTCCACGGACCTCAGATTTGAATTCCTAGACCTTATCAAAATGCACAATGTTACATTGCTATTTTGTTTTTCATGTGTATTCTGGTCATTGTTTCATTGGATTTACTAGTACCGGTAACGCAAAATGTTTATAAATATCTCCTCAATGTAGCAGTTCATAAGCACATTAGATGATGCATTTTTTCATCATTAATTTATGTGATTTGGATTAAATACAGTACAGCTTCACTTGCCAAATCGATTAACTCCACAAAACACAAAGTTGAGAAAAATGAGAAAATAGTATTCTTATATTGTTTTTTTTTGTCAATTTGTCATTTAGTAGTGTTAATACTTATTATCAGAGAATTTTTTTTTGAAAATTATACAGTTAGGAGTCAAAGTGTTTTGACATTCAAATTTAATTAAACTCAGAAATTGGAGTTAATCGATTTAAGAATTGAAGCATTCATATAAGATAGCAAATTGGAGTAATTATTTTTTAGCTATTATTTATTATTAGTTATTATTTTTACTGTTAAATTATTTGATAAAATTATATTGAAACATTATATGTTTTATAATATGAAATGTTTCAGTATAATTTTATCCCTATGCAATTTTACAGAGGAAGACATGTCAGAACGAGGGAAAATCTACAAGCCACAGTCTCGTATGTTAGATAAGCCAACATCTTTGGAAAGAGCCCAAGAATATGTCCGACTATTAGCTACCAAACCTGACAAACCTCTCAAAAAGAAAGACAAGGATAAAAAGAAAAGCAATTTAGAATTATTCAAGGAGGAATTGAGACAGTAAGGATTTAACGTATATCAGGGTTTCCCAAACTATGTTCCGTGAAACATCAGTGTTCTACTGAACCTGAATAAGTGTTCCGCGACAATTTGGAAAGGTTTTATGCACTGCAACACATTTCAAGGTTTCGAGGTCTTCTTACTAGTAAGAATTACCCAGCCTAAAAAATAAATTAAGTGTTCCGTTAAAATTTCCAGGTTTGCGAAGTGTTTCTTTCCAGAAAAAGTTTGGAAAACCTTGACTTATATCATAATTGATTGCATTTGCATTTACAAAAATATTCATAAGGTGTCTAAATAAATAAATTTCTTTCAGAATACAAGAAGAAAGAGAAGAAAGACATAAGTACAAAGGTGCCTTGAAAGGTGTTTTATCAGATTCATCCGATATATCTAATTCCATGCAAGATGAACCACCTGGATCATTCTACTGGGATTTAACCACTACAAATATTTATGTGAGGCACCTTCATCCTAAAGTAAGTAATCGTCATATCTATTATCCACATATGCTATAGTCAGAATATTTTCCTTTATTCATTGTTTGTGTTCACTCCTTAATGGAGTTTATATATATACCACTCTGAAGCATCTTGTGTGGGAAAGTTTGTTGAAATTTGATGTTATGTTGATTTAGGGATAATCTAGAACAGGAAAGGTGTGGTTGCACATAAAGTTTTTCTGGATTAAGCTCTTGTCTGTAAATATTTTCTATATGTCGTCATTCATAGGTAACAGAACAACAGTTGATGGAGATATTTGGAAAATTTGGTCCCTTGGCAAGTGTAAAAATAATGTGGCCACGATCAGAAGAAGAGAATGCTCGACGCCGTAATTGCGGCTTTGTTGCTTTTATGTCAAGGCGGGATGGTGAAAGAGCATACCGTAGTCTGAATGGTAAGTATCACCTAGATTAATTTCTCTCCCACATGTCAGCCTATTTTTAAAAAGTGTATTATACAATTCTCTGCAGTGAACAAAATATTGTGACTCAAGTTGTAACATTAACATGCATTTCAATAGTAACATTCAGTTTTATTCTTTCATGAACAATTTCACATTTGCATGCTCAGTTCAAAGTAGGCGATGAATCAATTGATGATTGAAATTGTTATGCAGGTATGATTGTGCAAATTTTCACACATAAATGAAAGGGTTTGCTAACTTTTTAACCAAAATATAATACCATGTTTTTAATATTTGCGCTGTTTCGTATTATGTAGTGTAACATGAATATTTGTTATCGGCAGGTAAAGAAGTTTTAGAATATGAGATAAAACTGAGATGGGCAAAAGCGGTCGCCATCCCGCCTCACCCGATCTACATACCTCCGACGATGCAGCAGCCGAATCTTTTGGCGCCTCCACCCGCCTCGGGTCTTCCATTCAACGCACAAGCTCCCCGACATCTCGTCACCAAGGTATACTACCTACAACAAGCATCATCGTTCTGCGTTTATCTGGCTTCGGCCATATTGCGATATGACTTTGAATCATTGCAGCTGTCGTTCAATGACCACAACAGACATTTCTCTTCTACCATTCGATATCTAAGTGGTATTGGTTGAATTATCTTAAGACAGTAACTGGTCACTTGATTGTATCAGATTTTTTGAATTCAAACAGATGCATTTCCTATTAAATGAATTCAGAAAAGATGCTGTATCCTAAGATTCATTAAAAGACTAAATGTGTGCTGTCATTGATTTTGATTATTACTGAATTGAAATATTCTAAACCAAAAATCTCAGCCACTTTTGCAAGCATTCTTTTTCCTAATTGATAAATAATCCATGTCGTTTTGCTCACTTTCAAACCTTTGATCCTCAGTGGAAAGCTTCAGTGTATTTTATTTTAAGTAATATTGTGATATTTCCATTTGTTTACGTTTTACATATTTCAGAATAAATATTCCCAATTTTTTCTGTACTAGTAAATATGAATACATGTTTCGACAATATCACAAGCACATTTAGTCATATTCATTATGGTAAGTTGTCTTAGAACAGTGAGTGTTCGTTGTAGGTTTTTGCCGGCTGGACTAAGTGACATTCCGTTTGAAAGACAATATTTAACATGGACATGAAACGATTCGATTTTAATCAAACCACCATGTGGCTGTGTTCAACTGTGATAGGTGTTATAATGCATAGTATTTTTTTTAACAATATTTATATTTATTAGTATCAATTTTTCAGTCAATAAAATATGTGATTATATAAATTACCAGTGATTTTTTAATATTCGTGATAAAGTTATATATAAATTAGATGATTTATTTTTACAATAATAATGGTTCATGAGGTATCATAATGCAAAAACATTGTAGGAAACTTACATTAAAACCAGTAAAAAATATAATTGTTGCATAAATTATGTTTATCAATTTTACTGCACAATTTTTATACTTTTTTCGACATAGCTTTTATCTTTTTTTGTATTTTTCCTGTTTATATTATTTTGTGTTATGATGAATTTTACGAACCGTATTCGTCCCGCAGACAATATAAATTCATTGAATTCGAATATATTTATCACCTTTGATGAATCAGTTATTAATGGTTATTTCCGTTGTCCATTTGATGTCTCTCCTATGGTGCATCTATATCTTACACCGTTTGCTTGTGTTGGAACCTGTGTAAAATAAACTCGCTGCATTGTAGATACCCCGTCTCAGGCCAGGTGAATCATACCCCAGTGACCCACAGGAGAGGGAACTATTCGATAAGGTACAGTACTCTCATATAACACAATTCGTCCATTTTATAAACACACTATACACAAAACATGGTAGGATATTTAACGCACGGCATAATCTTTTTCACCGCCACACAATTGTTATTTTTTTGTAAATTTAAATGGAAAAATCACACAATTGTTATGTTCAACAAATGCCGTCAGAATTAACATCTGTGGAATGAGCCAGTTGTATTACAATATTTTTAAATTGTGCAATCAAATCTTGTTAATAATGGATACTTAAATCTAAAAGATAAAGAAATTTCACCAATGATCAGTATTTCTAAATAATGATAGATATATATGGCCATAATTTGACAACACGTATCATACATTTAACTAATAAGTATTGGGAATTTAATGAATATGAAATACACTTTTTTAATTGTATTCTCTATTTAATTTTTTTAAATTTTCTAATGCGTATAAGATTTTTTGGTTCTCCTGAATAATTTAACAAATATGTGATACATGTGATTGTTTGAAATCTGTCATTAATGGCTTTTTTCATTAGGCCTATTTTATTTTTTGATTGGTGATTTAATAGTGTGAAATTTATTGAAATAAAAATGTTTAACATGCATTTTAACAAATTTATAGTTGATTGTTTGGATTAATGAGGTCTGAGTGTATATTTTGTCATTTTTTTTTACAAATATAAAATAGACACACTTTAAAGATGATTTTCAGCAAGAAAGTCTAAAGATGAAGAAAACTACATTTGAAGTATTAAAAATCAATTATTGCATTACCATTCGATACATATCACATTGCGGTGAAAACATAATTTCTTTTAATTAAAAGTTCTAAATTGATTTTTATGCTGCATACTAACTTACAGTACATTTTTACAGTTCATTATGAATTTAATAAATGGAGAATTTTAAGAAATTTTCATATTCGTTAACAAATATATAATTTGCTTTCGTTCAATCTATTCATATGAAAGTAAACTGTATTAATATTTTGATTTTAAAGTGAACATCTAATTCTGTTATCAAAAAACTTATGTTTGTAATATTTTATTTGTTAGTTCTGAACACATTTATTTGAGAAATATGATCGATGGGCCAAGGTTTTTTTTATTTTTCAAACCATTGGTAATAAATAATTCATTGGGATATAGATATTATAGTCAAATGCCTAGTCAGTTTCATAACGTGCAGCAGATCTCTTTTTGGTGTATGGTAACTAAATTATGTATCATTTTAGAAGCTATTGAAAGCCATACAGATATAATAAAGTTAATGTACTGTATTTTAAAACTATTTATCGCGAATTATCATTTTTTTTAAATCGTTTAAGAGTCATTTCAAAATTAAAGTTTCTTTTTTGCTGTATTTCATTCATTCTAAGATATTGTTGATTATTAGATATCTCACTAGAGTTTAACTTACGAAAACAAATATTGACAGTCATACTGATACATACTCTGCAACTTTTTGCAGTGTCATTATTAGAGCATCAAAAAGTTTCATATTGCTGGCTAGTTTTAAGTGATTTTACGGAAATCTCAGAAGACATATTATTTGTTTTAGAATCGATGAAATATAGTTTTGAAAGATTTGAATTGCTGCCATTCAAATAGTTAACATAGAACCTATAATGTGACTTGTTTTTCTTTAATTATTTTAATTGAATCCAAAATTTGATATGAAAAAATTTGTTTGATAATATTTCCTTTTGTCGATAACTATTAATAATAAATTGTAATGTTGGGTTGGGTGCTGTCGGCTGCACTTCAGATTTTGTCGCAGTCTGTTGTCAAGGTGGTTATTCCAACACAAAGGTAATTGAAAATACCAATTTATTAGTTGATTACTCTAATTTTTCCCCTGAGCATTTTATATTTATTATTTTACCCGATTTCCTTTCCATCACACAAATCCTTGTACTCTTTTCAACCCATTCAATTTATCAGAGTTGACGCTTCACATCTTCAGACGACATCTGCTCGAGTGAGTATAAAATTAACTAAGAATTTTTTCTTGATATTAAGCAATATTAAATGAGTAAGCATATTTAAGTACCATCTCAAAAAGGGTTTTGTTGTCATTATGAAATGTCCAATTTCATTTAATAAACCAATTTTAAATCATTAAAATGTTCGCAATGGGGCAAGTCTGCCTTAAAAAAGTGAAATATGTAGAACAATCAAAAGCAAAGAATATTTTGGAATCAGTTATTGCATGTTATTTTTTAATTAATTAAACTATCTAATTACTTACATTTCGTATTTTGTCCAGTATAAGTGCCTTGTAGTTAAACAAGACCCAGTGAAACTATTGTTATTTCATTGCCAAGTAAATCTATGTTTATCATAATTTTAAATCGATATTTGCATATGTTATTTATCACTAAAAATTCAAAGTATCTAAAATATATATTAATAATTATTCTTTGACTACAGCTTATTGCTGTTATATATTATATTTATCCGTCTGTTGTATTTATTTATTAAATTATATACACTGTTTAATGTAGCGAATAGATGAGATATTCACATAATTAAATTATATATAATTTATGTTTCCTTTTTCACATCAAGTTGTTTTGAAAAAATCAATTATGGGATTTCCTTATTGTATATGAATGATAAATGTGATATGAATTTTGATGATGTGCAATGCAATATTACTTAGGGCTGTTTTGACAAAAATTCATCGCATGGTGGAGTTTGTCATCCGAGAGGGCCCCATGTTCGAGGCCATGATCATGAACGACGCCATCAATCATCCATGGTATAGGTGAGTCTATATTTGATCCTCAATAGTTTTCCTCTCATCAAGCAGTAATTTATCAATTGGTCCATTATATTATAATATGTTATTTTTATTATTAAGTTTTATTAATTTATGTTGAAAGATTTTTCATTGTGCTATATAAATTTTGAAAGTTCATAAAATTAGCATAATGTTTTCTTGTTGTCATTTTATTAATGATTTTCAGTATGATAGGTAAATCACCATGCACTGATAACATATTATTATTTTACACAGGTTTTTATTTGAGAATCAGAGTCCAGCACATGTGTACTACAGATGGAAACTATTCTCTCTGCTACAAGGTGATTCCATCCATCACTGGAATACAAATGAATTTAGGATGTTCAAAGGTATAAATATTGTTTTATTTACTTTGTATACCAATAATTTCAAAGGCTTAGTTGAATCAAATACTCATTTTATACTAACATGTAAATTTCTTAAAATTTGTAGTTGGTCAAATATGATATTATACACATACAATAAACCCATACCACTTTTTATTAAATGAATATAATATAGTAAATTATTCAGTCTGAAGTTGATTTGTTTAAATTTATAGACAAAATATACATGAAAAACTTTTACCACACTGTTTACTAAGAGATTATAAAGTCACATATAATGTATGTATAAAAAGCCTAAAATTTCTGAATACGCACACTTAATACCGCTACGTGTCATTTTTATAATCAAATTATTCGGCTGACTAATGTTATTTTAAATACTTTCTGCAGGCGGATCAATCTGGAGACCTCCAGCTACTAATGTCTACACCCAAGGAATGCCTGACGAGCTGATCAACGAGGAAGAAATAGATGATACAAAGGGTACTCTTAGCAAAACGTGAGTCAGCTTAGGCAGAGTTTCTTGAAATATTAATACAACATGATACTATTTATTCTACGTGTCAATATTTTTACTTGTTAATAAATAGATTATTAACACCAGTTTCATGTTTATAACTTATTTCAAATGAATTTTATACTATTTCTGATCATGGAAATAGAAAGAACTCGGCCCTTATCTATAATTAATATATAAATTTGTTATTTTTAGTCAACGGGAGCGCTTGGAGGAATTAATCAGGCAATTGAGTCCTGAAAGACTGAGCGTCGGGGCTGCAATGGTTTTCTGCATGGAACATGCGGAGGCAGCCGACGAGATAAGCGACTGCATCGCCGAATCTCTCAGTATGGCGACCACCACTGCACAAAAGAAAATAGCTCGCATGTACCTTGTGTCAGATATCCTGCACAACTGTGGGGCTAAATTAATCAATGCCAGTTATTATAGAAGAGCGTAAGTGATTTCATTAAATTTATACTATTTTAATGTTATATTATTATATAGATGATAAATTTCTCCATATTGAAAATAGTAATTTATCTTTCTAAATGACCTAAGCCTGATAATGTGTATTATTAAAAAATATATTTTTCGTATTGGACAGTTTGGAAGCACGTTTGCCGCAGATAATGCGTGATCTACATACCACATGGAAACAGCTAGAGGGGGAGGGAGCACTGCAATCAGATGGTTTTAAGACACGCGTGGGTGTCGTTTTGTCTGCCTGGGATGACTGGAATATCTACTCCAGTGACTTCATCAGGAAGCTCGCCAATTTACTTATCGGGATTGAGGTAAATTTTCCATGCCATTTGAAATAATGTCTTATTTGATAGTTTTTGTGTACAAGTAAATTTGTACAGAAAGTAATTGATATGTTCATAAATGTTAATAGATTCTTAGAGTTGCAATGTTTTATTGTTTCCACAATCATAATACTCAAGATTTTCTAATTTATTAGGAGCCTGAGAGATCTATGATAGACATGGATGACATGAGAGAACCCGGTGACACATCCTTTGATGGAGATGTTGATGGGAATGAAGATGAACCAGAGACAGAAGCTGAGGAGGGAGGTCCTTTGGATGGAGCCGCTCTTTTAAAAGCCGCTCAAGGGCTTCAAATGAGAAGCGGAAATTGCTCTATTCCAATTCCAACTTCTTTACTCAAGCAAGATCTGGATAGCTACGATATTGATGGAATACCCAGTATGTTTAATTTACTTAAATATTACTATTGTATAGTATGTATATGAGAATTAAGAAGCTCTTTCATTTGTTTCACGGGATTCGTAAAGCCTTTTTCTACTCGTATCTTTTGATTAGTGTGTAAATCAATAGTTCTTAATGCGATCAGCAACTTGTGAAAATACACATTTATGTGTTTATAAAAATACATCTATTATATTTATTAAGTTTCTTTTTCTTGGTTTATGGTAAGAATCAATGTGATGTTTTAAATCAGCCTAGAAAAAATATTGCACCATGCTGTACATGAACCTATTTTTTGGTAATATAATTTGTCAACTACATATCATTTTTCCACTTCCAGTGGATGATGACATAGATGGAGTTCCGTTTGAGGAGAGCTCCCCACAACTCTCCGCCCCTCCAACATCTCTATCAAAAAGTGCTCCAGGATTTGTCCCATCGCGGTGGGAGTCGGTGGAACCTGGTGTGGTAGAAGCAGGTGCAGTCACGTCCCAGAGATGGAACCATCTCCAAAGGGAAAATTCGCCTCTCGCAACACCTTCCACTCCACCGCCACCACCTGCACCTTCTCTTAGAGAAAATACTGCTGCCGATAATGACACCAGGTTAGTCTACTTTCATTCTGCTTATCCAACGGTTTCAACATTTATTTATATCTTTTCCACCATCACTCAAAATTCAATTGAAAATAGTTGTACACAAATTTATCTTCAACTGCAGTGTCTCAACTATTGCAAATCTTGGAGAAATCAAAAATGTATTCATAAGATGATATGAAATCATTTACCTTATCTAGGTTTGAAAAAATACTTTGATGAAAATTATGACAAAGAAAATGGATATAATTATAAAGAATTGTGCATTTACAAATTTGATTATTGTATATTTTCGACAGTGAGGTGTCAGATGAACGCAGACAGCTACTCCGTAATGTCGAAGTACGAGCCATGCAGTATCAAGACGAGTTGGAAGCGGGACAGAGACAACTTAAACCTGGATGGACAGTGCACCAACAAGTTACACACTATCGCCGAAAACTCATTAAAAAGGTTATTCAATTGAAATGCTTACTATATAGCAAATTTGGAGATAATTGGATGAGTCTCAATCTCTTGCTGAATTATTTGACTATTGTCAATCAGAACAATTTATTTACATTCTAAAGTATTGATAGTATTTCTGTTTTAGTACACTGATATAGGTTTTGTTCTGTTTTTCTATATCGATATATTTATTTCATTAGGCGGAACGTGAAGCCAAAGAAAAAGAAGAACTAGTAGTAGATTCACCAGAGAGAGCTTTCGATAAAAAATCTCACAGAGACCGTGAGCGAGACAAAGAGAGAGAGAGTAGAGGAGCTAGAAGCGGTTCTTCTGAAGATGGGTATAATACGTAAGAATACAGTTTTTTACCAATGTAATATATTATATTAATATTATTCATAAATATATATCTTTGATGGTCGATCAATTTTATAGGATTATTCCTGAAAGCAATGAATCTTTCCCGATCTTTTCAATTCATATTAAATATGGCTAGATATTGAATCTGCATGAAGAGAAAGAGACAAATGGCATATGTTTTATTGCAGAGTACCATCTATGAAAGGTTTTCTACAAGACTATTATTACTCATTTTGATTACGTTATACACTATAATAATGCTGACATTGTATTGTTATATCTGATAATAAACTTTGAATGCTTGCTTTATAGGTCAAACTCGTCATCAAGAAAGTCAAAGAGATCAAGGGATATTTCATTATCTCCTCCACCTAAAAGATCTCGGCATAGGTGAGTTATAGGCGCACACATCATATTATTATTATTCCATTATTAATTATCCTCAAATATCCGTTTTATTAATTTAGTCATTCATTGAAAATTAAATATTACTTCAAACATTGACTTGCTAGAAAAATGTTATGGTGATTCGTTTTTTATTGTTTCATTCATTCATTGATTTTTAATGAAGTCATCCATAGAATCATACTATCGAGCCGTTTTACCAAATCAGCTTAAAATGAATATCGGCATGATTTGGCAAAAGATCGTAAGGGATGCACAGCTGAAATCATAATTTATGCATTTTTTATTATTAATTATTAATATTTATTATTTATGATTAATGTTTTAAATTTCATCGAAAAATCGACAAAGCAAAACATCGTAAGCGTCATATTGTTTTATGCTTACGATCTTTTGCCAAAAATGGCTTGATATATTGATAGTTTTACACATTGAGATATCTATTTTTAAGACAAAACAACAAATGTTTCTTATATTTCGAATTCCGATTTAATTATGGATGTTCATAGGTCGAACATGTTTGTAGTTTTGTCTATTATAATCTGCTAGCTTAAAATATGATAAAAGATGGTAACCATATGTTATTTTCAGATCGCGTTCGCCAGTCCGAAGTAATCGTTCAAGTCGACCTGCTTCCTCGCGAAGAAGCTCTCCCTCACCGCCTCCGCCACCTTCCCCACCAAACATTTCCCGAAGACGAGAACTATCTTCATCATCGTCATCGTCTCGTAAACACAAGCTTAAACACAAGTATTGATCCAACAGCTCTGTTCACCTACCATAGGTGTATAGGTAGCTACTTTTTACAAAGACTAATCGATGATACTGATTTTGAACAAATTCATGATGTGGTTCTGGAGTGGTGTGACAATGATTTATTTTGAGACAAAAAGCATTTCATTCCTTAGACACTCTTACAGTCATTTCATATCGTTAATACAAATTAATAATTATTAACCAAAAGTTTCTATACATTATAAGATTTATTTTAACATAGACTATTCTATATTTTAATCATTTGATTAACATTGATGGTTCTGTAATATTAATAATATTTAATATCTAAAAAATTTGTTTAAACGTTTTTATATTCAAATCAACAAAATCATTTAAAATTGTGTCGTTGGTAAAATCATAAGAGGGGACTTCCATTTGAGGCATGGATACATAATTTGAATGTTTAACCGCGGCAATTTTCTCATTTTTTATAAGAGTATATTTAATTTTTTTCTTAACTGTCCCATTTTTGACAACATATTTCAATAAGCATCTCTATAACTGTAAAGATAAAACGTTTCGAGAATCTTAGTATAAAACAATTGTTATGTTTTAAGAGCTACCAAAAGTGGAATTAATTAGCTGTTGTAAAAAAAAACAATGAATGATTATGATAGTATAAAATTTGTATATACGTATTAATATAACTGGGATGAATCTGTTTTTGAAGTGCTTTGTGAACCTATCCAGTGAAAATACATGAAATCTAACTTGCCTATAGAGATCGTGCATATATGTATGGCATTACTTCCAGAAGGTATAGAATAAGGTCATACACTTTTTTTATATACTGATACATTTGTAAATATTGGATGGTTATGTTAAATGGCAATCAAGTAAATTAGTATTGTGCATAGTTTGTCATGGATTGGTAACAACTGTAAAGAAAACATTCATTGCGTCGTTGATTTATTCTTTTGATGAGTTTTTCGTAGCACATTTCATTTTGATACATTTCGGTTAGCATATATGATATCTTAAATTTTTGAAAAATGTCTTCAAAGGTATCTAATAGTTGTTGAGACGATCTATACAGTCGTACAGTCTGCATACAGTCGAATGCAGAATTACGTCTGTACACATTCGGGCTCGAACAACGTTGGATGTAATATTACATCCATACTCCTTTATGGGTAAGTGTTGAATTCTTTTTACCATTAATAGCATGGTGAATACGCAAATTATACTATTATAGAATGAATCCACAGTCAAAGGTTATAAGGAGCATAACTCTTGGACGGTTTTTTTGTTTGTGTTATCGTGGAAACACGTCTTCAATGTACATTCGTAATAGAAAAATGTGTTCAAATGTTTTGTTTACAGTTATTACTGATAAAATACTGAATGTAGTTTGTTTTATGTTCCTATACGGTTTATATAATAGTTAGTAAAAATTTGTAGCTATCTCAATTCTTTTTTATTCAATCTTTCAATAAATTTTGTCTATTATATTTTATTCTAATTGTCATGTCCTTGGCAAATAAACTCGAATGTAAAAAGTAATAAGTATTCTATGGGATTATGTAAATATTTTTCATAATCCAATCTTGAATTTTTTGTAAGTTATGTATTAAAAATGTGGCGAAATCAATAGCGTTGATTGAAATATAAGAAGGAAATGGCTACATCTTGGTATATTCAATATATTGTGGCTTATCACAGTTTAGAGAGCACAAAACGCATCAAGGAAATGTTAAATGTTATCAATTTTGCTAGAACATAAATGCACTGCTCATGACAATCACTTAATTAATGCATTCTTAACTTTGTATGTCAATAAATTTCTTCAGGTAATTTTATTTACGTTGTCCAAATTTTGATAGAACATAATTAATTTTATTCATTTGTTGTTATTTGTGAACTCTTAAGTACGATCTATGTAAAAGACCACTTTATATTCAGCCAAACAGTTGGCTGTATGAATTATATAAAAATATTTGTTTATTGTTACATGACCTCATTTTATTAACTATAGTTTAGCAATAAGAACCATCTGCCTTTGCGTTTTTTTGGTGTACAAAAAATGTTTGTATAAAGACAAATAAAAGATTTGTATAAAATAAATTTGGTTGTTTCACTTTTAAAATTGACAGTTGGTTTGTGGAGTGAAAGTGAGTTGTAAGAATTTTATTTACAGTTGGATATAGTTAAGCAGAAGACGTCCAAGCCATAATTTATCAAACTGAGCAAAACACGATTGAATTTTTAAAGAACCAAATTAACATTTAGTATAGACTTATATACAATTTAAATACTTACATGGCATATACTACATCTTTCCTGAAAGATTATTGAAAATTGATATTGATACAATACAGTATTGAAAAAGTGCTTGAAAGTCACATTATGATAATTATTATTTTGTAATAATTTATTTGTAATTAAGTAACCTTATACTTAAACTTCAAAGCCAAAAACATTCAAACCACATGGACATTTTGTAGATATTATTTTTTGGAAATTGTCACTTGCGGGTTAGAAAAAACATCGTTTACTTGTGTGTATATTTCTGATTGGGTGTCTTTGTCATTTTAAAGTATTTGTTTTTTGAAGTATTTTATGCAATAAAATGAAAAATTTCAATTTGTGGCATGGACGGCTTCTGCTTAACTACATCCAGTGAATTCTTGCAAATAGAGCAGTATAACAATTGATTGTTGATATGCCATGGAATCAGAATGGGCAGTCACAAATGCACAGTAAAAATGATGGAAAAGATAAAAAAAGCGGGAAAATCAATATTCTTATGATTGTTACATCAAGATTAGCAACAAAATTTTTTGAGTACACAATTCTTCATTTTCTGTTTATATTTATTAATTTAAATTATCCATTAAAATTGAGACTACAAGATAAAATGAAGTGCTAAAATTGTTTTACTTTAGGTACACTCCTAAGGCTTGAATATTAATGTTGAGTTCGACTAGGTTGAATGGAAATATAAAAAGCTTTTTGAGATAATTGTAAATATTTTATTTTGTTATCTTTCATTACAAAATTCCTTTGGCAATCAATGGCATACAAAACAAGACATTGCTGTCAGAAATTATATATAAAGTAAAAAAAAGATCGATTAAAAACATACTGATAAAAATGATTCATTTTAGACTAGAGGAGAATTTTAAAATGTATAACATAGGCATAAAATGAAAGTGAATAAATAAGCAAATTATAAAATTAGGTGACATGTGAGTGTGATACGAAAGAGGTATCAGTAAAAGTGAGAGACTACTTTTTCTCTTTGGGCTTCTTCTCCACCACTTTCTTCCGAGGAGGAGGGACAGGAGCATCGACCTCTGATGAGACAGTTTCTGCTGCTTCTTCAGGCTTGGGCTTTGGAGTAACCTTCTTCACCATTTTTTTTACTTTAGGTGCGGGTTCAGGTTCTGCTGTTGGATCCTTTTCAACAGGTGTGGCAGGGGTGGCGGGAGTCACAGGGGTAACAGGAGTCCCTGGGGTGGTGGGGGTAGCAGGTGTCGATGTTTCTTTACTTTGCTCCGTGTCTTTTGGTATTACGACTTTAGTTTTTTTAACAGAAGTGGTCCGTTTAGGCTTTTCACAGGTTTCTGGAGTTTTTGATTCAGCCACCTTTTCATCAGCAGTTACTTTTTTAGCAGCTTTCTCAGGAGGAGCAGTTTTTGTCGGAGCGGGAACAACTTCTGGTTCAGGTAGCTTCACTGGTTTTGTGCAAACAGGAGCCGCGGCTTCTTCTGCTACTGGAGCTTTCGCTGCTGATGGTTGGACATCAGCAGGGGGGGCATCTGTTGTTTGTGCAGGAGAGGCGGAGGAATCGGCTGACATAATACCAATTTGAGCTAATGATACGAGACCCGAAACAGGAGGGGTATCGGGTATAGAAGTATCAACAGTGAGATCCTTGATGTTTTGTAAAACAGGAGAGCAGAGAGGAATGACACCACTGGATACAGGCGGTGTTGCGGAAGTGACCGTGGGAGTGAAGAGAGCCTCTTCGCGGGCGATGATGCTTTGCGCGATGGTGGCAGCGTCCTCGTTTTCGGTGTCTGGCGTCAGTAGTTGTTCTGCTTCGAAGGCGGGCTTCAGGTGACAAACGAGCTTGTCTTTGTTGGGTTTTTGCAGTACGGGGAGGGCGGCCGTCAACTCTTCGCCTTCTCCTTTCTCCTCCGATGCGACTGCGCAACACACGGTTTCATTGTCATTATTGGTTTTCCACACAAATAGGTTTCTTGATTGATTTAGGCGTTTAGTGGTTGATGTTAAGTTTTCACAACATTGAACAGGAAGTGTTAGAGCCTGGAACAGAGTTAATGGAAGAGAGAGCTAAGATGTTAGAGTGAAGCGAGCTAGAAAAGCCTGTGGCGGATAAAGAAAAGCAAGCTAGAGAAATAGAGACGCCGGGTGCAGTGTGCATTGGATACTGAACAAAATATGACACACAAAATCAAAAGCTAACAATGTAATTTTTTTCTTGCATAAACAGTTTGAGGTTTGAGAGTATCTTTATAAACATTATAAATTCCATTCAATCAAACCTAAATTAAGAATAATTTACAGTCTTCGGTATGTGAACTGATATACTGATCATAAAATTAATATTGAGTAGTTACAATATTTTTTAGTTAAATTATTTTATTAAAAAATCTTCAAGGACTTGGAATATGTCATACAAATTTATATCGATTATAATACAACAATGAAATAATAAGGACGAGTAAATAACATGTTCTACAAATTATAATATATCGTCCGAAAGCAACAGTAGAATATCTTGAACAAACTTATTCTGAAATATTTGAACAATTAGGTTTTCACATTCTCCATCTACATTACTCCACTTCATTGTCCTAGACTTGTGCAAACCTAAAAGTTTTAATATTCCAGAACAAATTTTTTCAAGATATCCTAATGTTGCTTCGGGGTGTTGATGTGTTATTTACTTTTTCCCAAGTGAGTAGATACTTGATTTATTAATATTTGTTATACATCACACAGAGAACTTTCTCATTGTGTTCTGAAAGTTATATGTATTGATAAAAAATATCTACGGTGAATATCACTAGATAGAATTTATGTTATTATCGTAAATTGTATGATAAGCAGAAGATTTGCTATAATTGATTCACAAACTATTTTTGCTTTTCTGAATTGCTACCGTAATTATTTTGAGGGAAGTCATCTCTGATTGTCACACAAAAACACAAGATTCGTACTGTTTGAGGGAATAAATAATTATTTATTATAATCCATAAATGATACAGATAAGAAAAAAGGTAAAAAAATCGATCATTATTCAACATGCTTACATTGCCTTTATATAAAAACTTCAATGAGATATTTTAAAAACATGGGGATTATAGAATAATCGGGGTTTCTCATTTCTAAATGCAGAAAAAGACATTCCATGTAAATGGGTGTAAAAAATTAAAGGTTTAATTCATTACAAGGGGCAAAATATTGAAATAACAAATGGTGGATGCGAGATTTTCAAAGGTTTTAAACTACACAAAAATGATTGGATTTACAATCGCAAGATCCACCACAAAGCCTCATGAAAAGAGCGTCTTTTTCTGAAAATAAAAAGAGAAATTTTCGCTGTAATGTTTTCTATTAAGCATGTAGCATCAGGCGATCTAAGAAGAGAGAAGAAGAATAAAGATGGGCGGGGGAAAGTGAAAAGTTACCTGGGCTATCAGAGCTGCGTCTCTTCACCGGATTCCTCGCGCACTGAATGGGATAATCAAAGGGAAACGTCATTTAATATTAATAAAGTCTGCATCGAATAAAAGTTAAGACAGTTAAAAGGGTGGCCGGACTATTTAACATTTCAGCGATCGCACAATCCATCCAAGACACCCAACAAATGTTCATGCTACAGAACTGAGGGTTAACAAAACACCCGGGAGGCAACAAACTCACTGATCCATTCAAAAGACTCTTTTACAATACTCCAATCCACATTTAGGACTAAATTATTGTATGGGCCGGTTTTGAAATGATTCAAATAAAATAATTTTTAATTGATTTATAATTTTTTGAAGATAACAGTAAAATTTGAATTATTTGTTCACATCATAATACTGAAATAGCGTTTGCTTGATATTATAACAGAATTGATTTGTCAGTCATGATAATACATGACAACTACGATAAAATGATTCATTGAAGACCATCAATTATAACACCGATGTTTTTATTTTTATAAATCGATGTGTCCATTATATAAAGCGCAAAATGGTGTTTTTCAAACATCAAATACTATATGAACAGAAGGTTCACCTAATTCCATTAATACATACTCATAATATTGTTGTTTATATTATTTTAATATAATATATATTAAAAATAATATATCCTTTTGAAAATGTAATTGTATAATTTTTCAAGAAATTCTTCATAAATTTAACTCAATAAAAAATACAGTCCAATTTACAAAATACATCTATAATATTGTATTTATCAAATGAAGAATTTTCATAACACGACTAAATTCGATTTGCTTCAAAAAACTATCAATGTTACAAACACGAATTGTCTACAATGTTTTAAAATCAACACTGATATTTTTATATTGTAAAAATGTATAAATATTTCTTGTATTATGCATTAAATAATTTCCATGATCCATTTTAAAATGAAATTTGTATTGCGAGATTAATAAAAATAATCATAATTCCTTCCAATTTCACAGATAAGGATTTTGTCGATGCCCATCATCTGTACTCATAACAGTTTGAAGTTATTAAAAAGTTTGCCTCCTGGGTGAATTAAATAATAGAAACTAAATAAAAAATTCTTCTTCACAAAATTACAAAGCTCACAAAAACTCACAGCCACACATAGATATATTCAAGAAAACAGATATGAACCTTGTGGTTCCGGTTCGGGCTCTGAGGGGAGAGAAGAGGCCACAGAGGATACAGTAGTACCGCTCAGGGACAAGTCACTGCTGGCTGTTTCAGGGACGGCAGGCTTCTCCGCCAATTTCTCGCAGGAATCTCCCGATGCGCCGCTGGATGCTTCCGAAGGAACTTGTTTAAGAGAACATGCCTCAACTTCAGCGACGACTGGAGCAGCTTCCAGAACGGGTTCTGCAGCAGGAGGCATAGATTCTACGGGTGCCGATGCTAGGACGGGGGCGATGACAGCAGGAGCCTCAGCCAAGACAGGGGCCTCTACTGGGGTGGGGACCACTTCTGAGATAGGGGTGGATGGAACAGCCTCTGCAGCAGGAGGTGCTGACTCTACGGGGGCCGATACAAGAACGGGCGCAATCGCGGGTTCCGGGGAAAGAGGAGTGGCGGGAGTTTCAATGACAGTGGGAGCTTCAGCTGGTTGCAGAGGAGGGGTAGCAGCCTCTGTGGGACCAGAGAGAGTTTGAGAAATCTTGGCCCAGATGTTTTCGAATGCATCTGCTCCCATATAGTCGATGTTACCGGCCTCCCAGCCTTGGCGCCGTAGGTGCTCTTCTACTGCTGGAGATTGCTCTGAGGCTCCGATAGTCAGCTGCGAGAGGGCTCCAGCCACGCCCGCCTGAAAGCAAACGCTCCAATCAAAACTCCTATCAGTGCCCAGTTCAGCTGATATAATGAGGATCTAATGAATTTCTGGTTGAAATTGTTGAAACTGCTGCAAGCCAAATAGCTTTTGGTTCTCCATTTCAGTATCCTCTGTGTCAATATTTCATCCACCTGATACGTTACCTAATTGTGATAATAAATAATTACATTCCTGCATAAAAATTAAGATATTGTCAGTAACTTTAATCTAAAATAAAGAAAGAAATCCAGATCATAGTTAAATTAAATTATGCAGGCCAATTATCGCATCATGGCATTCAGACAGCCAATGATATCACATCGACGCGAAAGATTCCTTTGGCCTGGTAAATGAGTATAAAATTATTTTAGAAAAGCGGAGAGGAGGAGTTCAATCTTGGGGGGCAGTTAAAATTTAGTGAAAGAAAATGTTTAGTAAAAAATTATTTGAATGGCAAAATCAAAAAAAGCATATTAGAGGTCAGTATTATTTGTCATTGAGAGCGATCTTAGGTTTATGAAAGAATCGCAGGGCGAGGCGAGACCCACCTGCGGGCTAGGAGTGTCTTCGGGCTCAGGGGAGGGGGAGGGAGCAGGGGACGTCTCCTGATGCGAGCATCTCTTGCTCCCCCTCTCCACCACAGTCCGGTGAAGAAGGTAGTAGTTGTCATAGGGGTGACGGGGGCGCACCTCTTCCACTGCATTCAACTCTTCCTCATGGCTGGAGCTTTCACAGTCAAATTGCACGTCACCTGGATGCCTGTCCAAGGTCACCTCTGATGGAGCATACTCGGTCACACTTTCACAAGAGACGGTACCGCAGTGTGACCCGCCTGGACCGCATGGACCGCATGGATCATTTTTTGGTTCTTCTTCTTCTGGACTGTACTTCTCGTACCATGGTATATGAACGTAAACGGGGGTCTGAGCCTTCTCCGTGATGATTTCATGAGGTATATTTTCACACTTGTCTGGTTCATAATTGTCATCTGGTTGATAACTGTCATCTGGTTGATAACTGTCATCTGGTTGATAACTGTAATTTGGCTGATAACTTGTCTGGGTGATAACTGTCACAAGTGGTTGTTGTGCTTCGACCAGATGACTGGGTGGCGATTGATAATAGTCCCACGGGTCGTAGTGGTCGTCAGGGCGCGATGGCGGTGGCGACGGGGGAGGAGTGACGGGTCTGTGCCAGGGAAAGAGGAAGGAAGGTCCGCTTTGGGAGGGGGGGCGGTAGTAGCGCTCCCGGTTCTCCTCGCTGACCTCGGGTCTCGCCTGCCATCGGGTCAGTCAAAATGCGCATGCACATATACAACAGTATTAGAACAGTGTTAGATGATAAGAAATGTGATCAGCAGAAAAAAAATTCGATACAAAAGAATTGACAAGCTTTGACACTCCATTTTTATCACATACATATATTGAAAACAATTGTCATTATGTCTCATCATTAACTCCATAGTATTCAAGAAATTAAAATATTCCAAAATATATTCTAAATTCAAATGAATAAAAAAGAAATTTATTTCTATCATATTCAATTTTCACTATCTATGAAAAAAGTAATCAAACAATTGGTCCACAATAATTTGCAAATAATAAATATCAATGATGAAAAATTATAAAAAAAATATATAAAAATACATCCTATCATATTTACATAATTTTTTACACACCGGAAATAATCAAAAACATTAATGATGGATTTATTAATTGATTTTTAAATAGAAGTCGAAGCTTGTTTATGTTTTTATAACTCACAAGTACACTATGTTAAGTCTACTATTCCATATCTCTTTTAGTATCTATTAATTGTTATACTGAGTTCACCAATCACATAAACTTGTGCATAAGAAATCACTTAACATAAAATACTTTTGAGACTATTAACGACTACAGGGTAAGGGTTTAATAAAAAAGTGCAAAAACATAATTTGTTCATGCGGTGCTCACAGGGTGCAAAAATAGTTTAAAAAATTATTAAGTTGCATAATAATTTGTAAATAAAATATATTCGTCGCTTGCAGAGTTAATAATTTAGGTTATGTTGTTATAAATTGATTTATTAAATTGCAGGGCATAAAATTAAAAGAAATAATATTGTAATGTGCAGAGGGAGAATGTTAAGTGATAACCATTAAAATTATAAACCTTTCACATTGAGCGCCGAGTCGTCACCAGACAGACGCCTTCAAATAATAACTGTAAGATTTGGGAAGTGTTCTCGACTTACCCTAGGTCGACAGCAAACCACTATTTCTCGTGAGGGCTGCATGGAAAAGTTAATACTACCGTTAAACCTATTCCACTGGGTGACTGTCGACAATGCCGCAGATTGCTTGCAAGTTTTGAATTGCACAAAATGTAACTCTATATCCCAGTTAATAACCACAAAACCACTTCGCAAGTGGGTAATTTGATATTGAGAGTATTATTTTTATTGTGGTGAGTTTTCTATGATGCATATCAGTGGCTTAATGTCAAATAATATTTCATAAAAACATCATTTTCAAAAGGTCACAAAAGAAATCAATAAGGCTTTATTTATAATACACATACAGAAATCAGGCCTTGATATTTAATAGCTTATTAAAATTTTACGTTACATACAGTTAATGGCAAAGAATTTTTGAAGAAAAATGTAGAAAACCCTTTAAAGTAGTTGGGATTCACTAACAATATTGGTTACTTTGGATAATTAAATATTAATAAAATGAGAGCTTAACTTTTAGTTTATATATATGACTGTACTGGTTGATTGCATTTATATGAATAATGCATGATGGAAATTAATTTTTAGCCTAAAAGAAATTGAAATTTATACATCTGCATACGTAAGGTCGATGTCGAAAGATGTTGGCAGATACGTCTTTGGTAGTTAATTTTATGTAAAGACTTTGGACAGCAGTAAAACCTTGATATAGCGGCCATAGATTCGTAAAAAATTAAAAGTTCAACCATTTGAAAATGGTTAGAAGAAATCGTTTGATAGCCAAGATGCAGACATAGATTTAGAAGGGTTCGAAACTCCTGATTTCTTTAGAACAATACAGAATAATGCTGGAAAAGAAGAAGCCGAAGATAATGTTTGACAGTAATTAAAAATAGTTGAGGGTGACCATGAATATGACACCATGACTGAAAGTGAAAAAGCAGATGAAGCTATTGAGTTGGAAAATTTTACTTTTTCGTAAGTTTAGACAGTTGATTATAAAAGAACAGCATACTTCGAAATTGCAAATAGAACTTAATTCTTTTCTTGGATCCAATAATAACAATGGTGAAATGTGTTTCATGCATCTTGTTTTTAATGAACACCTCCTCAGTCTTATTAGTCGTTATATCGAGGTTCTACTGTGCTTCAAATATCAATACTTCAATAATATATAGTGACATAATAAGATAATGTTGTAATTTCATAGCTCTTTCGCTGTTAGTGTCACATTTTGTGTTAAGGCCTATTTTTGAGTTATAATTTGAATTTTTACACACATTTCAGATCCTTTTCAGATTTAAATAAACCAGACACTCTGGATTGATATTATTGACTAAGTTTTGTATTATCAATTTATGAATAATTTTTGGTTCAGAAATAGAAATATATATTTCCATTATGATTGAAATTACCATGGCTGCGTCAAGGGTGGGGTGG
Organism: Rhyacophila evoluta; assembly: GCA_022683975.1. Classification (NCBI taxonomy): domain Eukaryota; kingdom Metazoa; phylum Arthropoda; class Insecta; order Trichoptera; family Rhyacophilidae; genus Rhyacophila; species Rhyacophila evoluta. The sequence continues at coordinate 24,934 of JAGVSQ010000014.1, forward strand.
ACATTCTCCAGGAAGATATCCCACCAATACTGCAGTGGCGCTTGCAGGTGACCGGATTCAGATACATTACGAGAAGCCCAGTTGAAGCTCTGTAACCATGGCTTTACGTTTCCAATGAAATGAATAATTTTCATACCACTTCCATACCTAAAAAAATACACATTTTCATTCTTAGTATTCTTGATTTGCCAACAATATTAAGTATCGGCTAAATCTGAACAAAGGAAAATTATACCGTATGAAAATGAAATATTTATGAATTATGTAGTTCAATTTCCATAACAATATAATTAAAGTGAGCTTAATTCGGTTATTTATTTAAAAAATCATAAATTCTATAAAAATATTTTTTTAATACTGCTGATCAAATAAAATTAGAGGTCCAAATATATTTGATTAGTGATGCTTACATTTGAAGTGCCGGTAAATAGGAGTAAAATGCTGTAGAGCAGACATTGTAGAGGAAAGGCAAGTGCTTGCTAATGTCACCACGTGCCCAGTCTGAGAAATATTGATTGAGGAGACCTTGGTCGCCACCTATATAAAAAATATGTAAAGCAAGTTATAGATTATAATAAATAAAATTTAAAAAAATTAATATCGGCACATCTTAATTTTATACTAAAAAAGTAAACCAACCATCAAAGCTGCCTTTTTCCTTAGCTAGTGTGATTAGAGACTGGAAGGTTTCGTTTGAGGGACGGTATACGAAGACTCCCGAGTTAAAGCAATCTGGCCAACCTACATCAGGGGCTGCAGATAATTCCTCTCTATCGAAGAGCTCATCACAGTTTTGTAAGATCTATAAGCAGATATAATTGATGATTGTTAAGTAGCCACCATAGAGACTATTATTAAATATACAGTGTACTCTTTGATTATCCGTGCTTGAAAAACTATAATATCTAATATGTTTTTAAATTCATTTCAAATAATTGTTTCTTAACCATTTTAATAGCCGTGAACTAATACATGGATCATTCGAACCGCCAAAGCAAAAAAATTGAGTAACTTCTTAAAACCAATTCTTCAACACCCTCTTACTGTACGGATTTGCTCCATCTTACACGACTATAAATTTGTGGAAACTCTCGTTCTACATAGTATTTTGAGTATTATTTATATCTTTACAACTTCAGAATCTTATTAAGAAACCTTAACTAAGAGAGTACCATATATCATAAAAAAAAAAAAAATTGTCTTGTATTCCCTATCTTTTGGAATTTACTAAAAAACATCAATAAATTATTAATTACATGTTAATGATGAGCAAATTTCAATGTCATCTATCATGTTTTTGTCGAAATATTTACTAATGTCAAATACCGTTCTCTTTCTAAGGAATGTGATATTCAGAAATTGCACTCAAATTATTTTTAACTTAAATAAAAAGTGAATTGTTATTTTGTGATAGTGGATTTTTGAACTAAATATACTTGAATTTGGATAGTAATTATCTGAGGTAACATTTGTTGACCTTGATCTCCTGAGAGTAGGAAAGTGATAATAATTTGAGACATGAATTCATTGAGTGGACACACGCGTATTGTATAGATAAATCACACCGTCATATCAATTCACTACACTGTCTGACAAATTTATTATTTGAATTCGGCAAAGTAGTATTTGGTTTCATAGGAGTATCAATTTCAAATTACATGTGTTTTTTTAGCAGTAATGTGATATTATAGAGAATGTGCATAACTATTTATTCTAAAAAAAATGAGAATGCTAGAGGGCCCATGAAGCAGTGATTTGTACCGATGAAAAACATATTGTACAATTATTTGACAGTACTACAAGAAACAATTCAATTATAATCATTTGGTAAACGTAATATTTTGTGATATTGAAAAAAATTATAATTTTTTTGTCTGTCGTATTGAGATAAGTTTTTATTGTGTATGATTAATAAATCATCGCTTTAGGATTGGTTTATCGAATATCCACAGAGCATGGCTTGAAATACAAAACGTATTTTCAATAAATTAGATAACTTATACAATATTATATAGTATAAATCTATTCTTCCATAATACAACAATCATATGGCTTTAAAAGATGGCTAAAATACCTTCAAATATTTATCTGCGTGTATTTAAATGACGTTTGTTTTTAAAAATCTGAATATTTGATAGTTGGTCTTGATAACAAACCAATCCTAAACCAATGAAATGTCACTGAGAAGAGAATTTTTATTATTAATTACTAGCCCGTATCTATGGGAAAAAAACAAAAGTCTTGCACAACTAAAAAAGAAAGAAGTAGAAAAGTTTTCAGAAATGTTTGAATAAAAAAAACCAATGTAATGAATACTTTTTATAATGATGAGTGTTAGTTAAATTAGTATTTTATATGGTGTTTGGTTCCCATTGTAATTACACTATAATAGTGTAGTAAGGATTTACCAAGGTGTCAGCATCAAGGAAGACACACTTTGAGTAGTCGGTGAGTGTCCAGCAGTGCAATTTGGTGAATGTGATTCCCAATTCAGGCCTTGCCAACAACGCTAAATGAGCTGCATCTCCAGAATCCAACACGTCTACTGTGATCACCTTGGAAAATACCGATGATAATCTCTCTCTGAAATAAAACATTTTGATTACATTGACACCTATCATCGATGCATTACATTATATATTCTATCACATGCAATGTAATTTAAACACATGAAAGAGTTATTCACAGAGTAACATGGTTAAGAAGAGTCGCAATAATATTGGAAGATGTAATCTAGATTTAAAAAAAAAAGAATTCACATAGTTCTTATGATTGCCTTAATATCTACATTATATCTCGAGATCTTAGTATACTGTATGGGTGATGATACAGATTAACAGTTGACAATCCCACCGTTGAAGGTGAGACATATTTTTGTGATTTTAATGCTGAGCTACACTTGATTAGAGGCAGATGCTCCTTTTGTTTGTATGGCTTTGAAAGTGGCATTTTTGCAACGACAAATTGGTTCTTTTTAACTACGGTCTAAAAATGTAATGTAGCTAAAAGTTCAATCAGAAGAATCTATTCTTATTATTTTTTTTATTAAAGTCCACAATTACTTCTTTGGATAGTATTGTACAATTAATTCTTTTTAAATGAATAGAGTATATTCAAGTATCCTCAGTAATCAGTTAAAAGAGGACTTGCCGTATATGATTGACTGATAAGAAATTCGTTACAGCTTTAAGATAATATTAATTACATATAAAAATACCTACCTCATGATAGGTGTGACTCCTGGAGTGACGAGTATCACGAGTTGGTGCTTTGTGGCCACTCTGCGCAGCGAATGCGCCAGCACCAGCGCACCAAGACTGTACGAATCATTTGTAGCTAAAGTCACCCAGGCATTGCCTTCTGTAAATAATATAAATAATGCTTTAAGTTTTGAGTAATTATATTTACTTATATAGGTTATAAAATATTCTAATCAAATGTTTTAACAGGACTGCCATAGGCATTGTCACCCGGCAATGCAACCACACAGCAATCATTATGTCTCAGACATATTGCAAAAACTTCTATAATAGTTTTTATAGTATTTTCATACATTGGTATGTCAGTTATCGTAGTATCAGTTATAGTATCGAATATTCTAATGTCTTTTGAAACACGTGAGAGCAATTCTGACTTAATTACAAATGCAATTTACGAAAAATAAATATAATATATTTATTTATGTGATATATTGTATGATACATAATATATATTATGATGAAAATATAGAAAATAAAAATGGTTCCATGACACGATTTTTATTTCAATGATACCTACCTATACTATAATTACGTAAATTAAGTATAATATGTCTTAATATTAATTTCTGTGTTGGTGTGAGCACTTCAATGTGTGCGCAGATGTCATGCGAGCACTTGTCATGTGTGCAGTTGTCTGGTTACCAATAAAATATATGATATTTAAAATAAATGTTTTTTTTTATGCGTAGTACATTTTTGTTTAAAATCATTTATTGCTGTTTATTTTTCTAATACAAAACATCGGTTCAATGTGTCGTGAGTAAATACAAGAAATGTATTAATGATACATCTGATTGGTTCTTTAACCGCCATTGGTGGCCTAGCAGTGGCAGATCGAGTCTAAAAATGTTGGCTATTAAGAGATATAGTTTTGTTTTTAAAGCATTTTCACTGCACACAGTAATAATATTAAAACTACCATTTTATAATATTTTCAACCTACTAAAAGTTCATTAACATTTGTCCGCTTGCCATCGGGCATGTTAATATCTTAGCCAGTCTGCCATTGCTGACAGTTATACAATAAAAGCGTCCTAAAATGACATGACATTAAAAATTTACCGCCATTTGTTTTCAGGAAAACCAAAATAGACATTTTGTTTTAATTATTAAACGTTGAGGTTATTATGGAACGGTAAGAATTCACTTCGAAAATGATGAAAAATTTAAATGTTACTTCATTTTAGGATGCCAAATGTAAAAAAAAGTTCTTGAAAAATAATTGAAGAAATTTGAATTCAGCAGTGGATTGATTACAGATTTTATGACAACAATAGTGATATTTATTTACGTATTTTATGAAATAAGATCCCTAAAACTAATTGAATACAAGTAATTTGTTGCTTTTACGAGATGTTTTTTTTTATGTCTATAAATGCTTATGTAATAATATCTTAGCTCAAAAGTGTTATAAAGATTTCATCTGTGAACAATTTTCCGTAACATTTAATTTACATCGAGATTTTCAATTCAGTGCCAACATCGAAATAGCATTGTGTGGAAATCATTTTATTGAAAGAAAAAATGTTCAGAATAAAAAAATACGCAGTTTTTAATCCCACTAATATTACTTTGTCATGAATCAAAAATAATATATTGGTGATCGGTCTATGACCCATTGGTCGCTCGGAAAAATATCTAAACTGATTATAAAATAGAGAAGTGTCTGTTATTCATAATAATTTATTAGGAGACATTCAGCCCCTGATAAGTTAAAAAAAATCAATCTTAACCTTATGACTGATAAATATACAGTACAATCTCGATATAACGGACTTCGGATATAACAGACATACTATCCGCAAATTAGTGAAAGTGCAAACATCGAAAAATGGTTGGAAGATTGTTTGATGGCCAAGATGCAGACATAGATTTAGAAATTTCTGATTGCTGTAAAACGATACAGAAGAATGCTGGAGAAGGAGTAGCCGAAGATAATGTTGCACAGCGGCTTGAAGCAGACCATGCGCATCAATTATGGCTCAAAGTGAACAAGCAAATCAAGTTATAATAAATTTTATTTTCGTAATTAATGAGTAATTAATAAAAAAAAGCATACTTAGAAAATTAAAGCAAAACTTGATTTTTTTCTTGAATCTTGTAATAATAATAATAATAATAAAGTGCATTCAGAAAACCGATTTTTATGTAACGGACTGTCGGCTTTGACGGACACCCCCTAAACGGCATTAGTCCGTTACATATATAGGTTTTTATATTGTCGCTCGTAATAGCAGGGAGAAATGTTAAAAAAACATCGTTTTGCGTTTTTAAACTTTACATTGCATATGAAAGGTAGTGCGTTTAATAGTAAAACATTGTCTTTTTTATAAAAATAAATATGGATAAATAATTTTACGAGGTAAATTTCTGGCAGCCTAAGGGTTAATTTAAGCGATTATTCAAACAAAAATACATACATAATATTGCTATTAACTAGTGATGTATTCTGATTTTAAGCTCGAAGAAACTAAATTATTTGAAATGTAAAAACTTCCTTATTCATTATATATTACATAGTCTGGATGTTCGCTTGTGTAATGTAAATGTCTCATTAAGAAGAAAATTTATTCTGAATGATTAATGTAAGTTAAGAAGTAGAGTTGATTGAATTTAAGATTCTATAGATGAAAATATATATATATATAACTTCATTGTCGCGTAGTAATTGTTTTAAGCTATCTGTTATATTGCATCGTAAATTAACGATTGCGCTGTTCGGATATTATTAATAATCATTTGCAAAAATATATCATATTTACGACGTATATTATGCTTCGAACTGGACGGGATATGGCAATACTTGTGTTCACTAGTCATTACTAGTTTTCAGTCGTAATTTTCTTAGGAAAGTTGTCTAGCATAAGTAAATATTTGAAACCAATAAAAATAACCATTCAACTCGTGTTTTGATGTTATGGGTAAATTTATTGGCGTACAATTACCTTTTAGAGCACAGGGCAAAGCTTTTTGAACGATTGGTTTAAAACGATAGATATTTATTACGACAGTTTAGTATCCACTGGGTGGCTTATTCTGTGGATACGGTGGCATCATTTCGTTCGTAATGAGGAGATAAGAGAACGGACCATGCTGACAAAGCGAAGCTGCAATGCTTGACCTAGCTTGGGTATATATCGCAGATGCCTCAAAAGAGCCTAACCTTCAAGCCACCAATTTTCGGCGTCCTGGTGGACAATTAAATACTACAAGTAGAATGTATTCGGTGGAATTACGTGATGATGCAGGTATGACCTGAGGGGGCGAAATAATACTGGCGAGCGACGGGGATTCTAGAAGGCGCTATGTGGTGTCCATATGCTCCACTTATGGAGTGAATATGGACGAAGAAAAGATGATAGTATGAACAATGCTTATTTTTATTTTCATTTCAATTTTCAAATTATCTTAATAAGTGAGGTTTGTAATTTGAGAATGTAATTCTGTAAATGTCACAAAAATCTACCTTAATTCGACTATTCTTTACGATTTTTGCTGAATGATAATATTTTATTGCTTTTATATTATAGAAACAGTCATAAAAATTGTTTTAAAATTAGTTAGAATCTTTTAAACTGAATATTAACAGCACTAATTCTTTTATGTCCACAAATGATGCATAGAGACATGGTGCCTCCAAGAACCCCGGTCGCTTTCTAGTCTTGCATCTTTTAAATAATGTCAACATCCAGTAGCTTCCACTTTGTATATGGTATTTATTATCATTCTAAGATCCTGGAATCCGATAAAAATGAATACGAGTGACATGTCAAGTCAGTTTTAGACTGTCTTAAGCATTCGCATAACACTCAACAAATTGATTTATTGTTAGTAATTGTTTTTATTACCAGTTGTTCTTTTTCGCGCCAATGAGAAAATCGTAATGAACAGTGTATATTTATCATTTCAAAATTTTCACACAGTGTTGCAAAGAATGCCGAGTATTTGCTTGTATATTCGATTAGTAAATTTATAAATTATTTTCTTTTCTTGCATCCAAAATAAACTGGATTTACAAGCGTTCAAAATGACGATAAATTATCGTGTTCGGCATTTTTTTAAAACAAGTTTTCGTTGTACTCTCTTGTGCGCATACAAACAAACGATACACGTGGAGACCATTTTCTTAGGTCAAGTTCTCTTTACTGCGCTTTATCAAGTTCAATGTGCAGTCCGAACATAAGTGCATCATCGGCTCTCGCGCCAAGACACTTCCTACAGAAAGCCAGCCAACTACAGTTATTCAATTACTTAATGAAAAGGTTAGGTATTACAATTAAGTTAGCACCATTGAGCTGCCAATAAATAATTCATTGGTACACTTAAACGTAGTTAAGGATTAGACGTCACAGTCTATCGATTGCGAGAAAAGCGTGATTGAAAATTTTCTGATACAAAGTATGATTTAGTATATCTTTTATATTATTAAGACTGTAGTATGAAATTTAATTACTTACATGGCATATACGACATCTTTCCTGATTACTAGATTATTGAAAAACGTACTACTCTAAAAGTTATTGAATGTATTGTGGGTTGTAATTAATTATTATAATTTAGAATAGGTATGATCAAAAAATTATTTGTAATTTAGTAAAGCTGTATATATTAAACGCCGAAAACGTTTAAACTACATGGATGTTTTGTAGATTTTTTTTTTTATTGTTAGATGCGGGTTGGAAAAACAGTGATTCCTTCTTTTGGGTATATATTTTTAATTGGGTATTTTTGTCATAATAAAGTATTGATGTTTTCGAAGTATTATATGCAATACAATGAACAATTTCAATTTCTTTTTTGGACGTCGTCTGCTTGACTACATCCACTTAATCCTGTTTTTCATTCAGAATTATTGCTTTTATACTTAACGCATTGGTGAAAATATTTATCGTTGTTATGGTGAATATATAATTATATCGTTGCATAAAATTAATCGCAAGTGTACACATATCTATTAATCCACGGCAAGCAAGACTAATGCCTTCTACGCAGCATTATAAACGAATAGTTTAACTTATTGTGTATATTACATCTGTGTTTGAATAAGATAATATCTTACATACTATAAATAATATATATTATTCAACATAAATTATATGAGCTAATCACTCAAATGCGACGTAGTAGTTTTTTTCGTATTGTTGTGTGATACTGCTGTAAAAAGCTCAAACGATGAGGTAGGCGTAGATGAGTGAAAACTTTGAAAGCGACGCCAAAATATTATTCCTCGCGACGAAATATCGGATGCGACGCCGGCGTCGATGCCATTCTAAGATGTCATCCTCAACATTGTCGTGTCGAGAACGTCGGCAATTTTATTACACCGGTGTTATTTTTACTTATATACCATGTCGGAGAAAATTACTGACACGAGTCAGCAGTACACCAAATTAGCAATCAAGCGGACGGACTAATACTAATGCTATTCAAATAATTACTAGTAAATTATTTTACTATCGTGTTATTTTTTAATTTGAAAAACAAAATATTGTAGCGTCGAAATTCTTACATAATTTATATTAGGATATCATAATAAATTGGGAATATCCAATTTCATCTGATCACATTTTCTGTAAATTACATTTTTATATCGTGTCCGCTCCTAAAGCGAAGTATAAAATATGGATCTACACAGTGTGAATAATGTGTGCACTACAGTAATGGAGATTATATAGCTCCGTAATGTAAAGACGTGTTTTGACAGATTTTTTTACGATATTTGGTTTCAGCAAATTGCATTGGGCATCTAGTTGTGTATCTTTAATCCGGTATAGTACGCGCACTAATCACTCGGCGACCGAGGACACAGATTAATTAGATTTTACTATACGTATTATCGATTGATTAGTTATTTTACGAGTGACAGAGGGGCGTTTTTATACTGTCACAAGATTTTGTCGTAATTTACACACACATTGGATATACGTTTCAGTAAGAATATAAGGGGTATAATGAAATAATTATTGTAACTCATTTTATATATATGTTTTTTTATTAAAATCGCCGATTAAATGCGCTGTCAGAAAAAGACATTCTCAAGCTTCCACACAATTCTGCGCAGTATTATTAATATCATTATTTTATATATCCAGTTTGTTACGTAGTATTCATTTATATTATTTTTATTGTAAGTAAACACCACACGTATTTATTTCATCTACAACATTTTATTAATCTTGTTCACTCTCGAGTATAGTTAGAATGTTACTATAGTGAAATATGTGTTTTTTTTTTTTACATAAAATGAGTTTAATTATTATCTTGATGCAATATATCAATTAATGTAGCATATAAGTAAGCATATACGTGAGGTGTTGGAGGTAAAAGACTTAAACCCAACAGCTGTATAAAGATTTTAAAAAAATCAAAGATCTATAATTGAATTATCAATATGCTGAGCAGTTGGGTGATGAACTTTCGGGAAATGGAACCCGCCAAGACAATTCTTCATTTTGTGGAAATCCAACTGCCCCATTTCCAGAGCAGATATTTTTACATTTACATTGTTATATTCTTTACTTTTAGGGTAGATATGGTCAGTTATAATTAATTTTTATGAATCTGGTTTCGATTAAAAATAAACATTGATTATATAATTTACTGTCGGATGAAAGTAATGAGTAATATACTTGCGTACGTAAAAGTATTGAAAAAAATATTTATTTCCAGTATTTAAATTTAAATATTTAACGTGCTTAACTCGCTAGATGTTCTGGTAAGATCTTGTCGCCTGCAAAGTGTGAGGAAATGTCGTGTCGGAGAATTTATGTGTTTATCAGTAGCGTGGCCTAATTTATTTTTAATAGGGCTTAGTGATGGGACATTTTTATTCATGTTGACTTCCGGAAATTATTTTATAGTTGGAAATACATATTTTATTCGGTTATTTATTAATTATTTGTACTATTGCAAGTTTATATATAAATAAAATCATGAAATAGAAGCACACAGGTGAACTTTAAAAATAAATCAAATGATATTATGATTTTAAGTGGTGTATTTTATGGTTCCATGATAACTGCAAGAAAGACAGAGCTGCGCACTGGACAATTACAATTGCTCACATGACAAGTTCAATCCCCCAATTTATTTAAAAAACAGTAAATCCGAAAAATTTTAAATATATATTACACAGGTTCTAGTATCTCAAATGATGGAACCGATGTCGTACCAAATGTACGTAAAGAGGTTCGTCTATTGTCTGATGATTTAATGAAATTAAAATACAATAAACTACAATGAATTTTATTTTTTGAAATCCATTGATTTTTATACAAGGTAACTAAAATACAAAAAACTATAATGAATTTTATTTTTTGAAATCCATTGATTTTTATACAAGGTAACTTATCCATAATAATTTTTTTTCAAATAATTTTTTACACGGTATTGCGTGGAACGTATCCACTGCGTAAAAAGAGAAGAGTCCTATGTACCTCCTAATCTTTTTTTATTTGTTTATGGTACATTCTAATGATACCCTGTGTTCGATGATTGAAGTTTGTATTATGGAGTAAACTTTGCAAAATGTTTAGTTTATGATATAAAAATAGCCGCGATGCTAGCTATCTATACAATTTTATGTATTTATCTCCCAAACAACGAAAAACTATAAAAGTATAAAATGAAAATATATTAATTGTGAATCGATTAACTGATTAATTGCCATAGATAATGATGAAGAAATTTCTTTGTGATGGTTGTGATATCAATGCAAAATATTCACATCAATATAAAATATCCACACATGCATAAATATATTTCTAAAATAATTAAGATTGAATGTGCACGTCTATGAACACGAGACATGATAGTGTGCAAGGCAGAAACATGGATTGATTTATTTACATTGATCATCAGAGCGTCTATTTAGTCATTTAGTGCGTCTGGATACCGTTTAAGACTATCCCCTATAAATAGAATGCCAGCATACATTGTCAATTATTGAAGGCAATAATTATTGAGAACATGTCCGCCCTTACAATAGTATGAGAACTTTATGTATTCGATCAATTTGACAGATAAAGCGAACAAGCTTGCATGTATGTGTGTATTGTGTTGTCTGCATATTGGTACCCCTGACTAAAAGTTAATATTGCTCCACTAATTTCTGTAATATTTTATAAACTATAGAGAAGAATTTTAAAGAAACAAAAAAAAACCAAAAAAACATTTTTTCTATAGGACTTTCAGTAGATAATGTCAGGTTTTTCTATTGTTGCCATATTAAATTATTCACTACCTAGTTGGTAGTTTTAATATAATAGGTATTACTTTTATTTGTATACGGAAAATTATTCGTGTTAGCAAAAATATTTTCAATTAAGATTTGATAGCCAATCAAATCTACTTCTGTTTACAAATATAGGTATTTTAATAGCACATATAATATTTATACGCTAATGAGACTTTATATTATAAAGCTTTAAAATAAGAGACATTTAAAGTGGAGAAAGTTAAGTATCCGAGAAATAAATAAGTAATAATTTATTAGCAATTGTTATTGAAATGGAAATCATATTTTTTAATATTCAAGCCAAACCAAACTAATTGTGGGAGTTGACATCCTTAATATGTATGGTAAAATAACGCTTAATGAATACACGACACTAGTTATTATGGGAGCGTCTTGTCAAGGGTGAATAATTGAATAACTAATATAAATGAGTATTTTGACAAAGCGCGGCTAAAGCATTTCCGCTGAAAGTCGAAAGCGAGCCATCTGTGTAATTTTATTTCGAGGTGGGAGTGCGTATGTTTAGACTGCTGCATTTGAACTGGTTGCAACGACGAGCCCATGAAAGGGTGCAATGACTCGGTGTTCGGTTACAAGGTCACGAGAGCTCGTAACTCGCGGTCCTTTTATGCAACGCCCACATACGCGACAGCGCTAAATGTACATTAATTTAAAAGTAATATACAATGAATTTTTTTGTACGTTTCACTATCTTTGCAATAATTAACTGTATACATACGGCACTGTGTGTTATAGCTGTAATATTTTTGGTGAGCACACATGTTATTATAATCAATCGAACTTCAACTAGAAATACCTTCCGTCAGTGTCAACTTGCAATATTCACAGACCAGTCAAGCGAAGGCGGCTAATGATTAAAAATATCAGCGTAACCCTCCGTGAAGCAGTAGTCAAGGTTCCATGTCATCGATCACAAATTAAAATCGACCTCCTCTGCTTTCACGCACTCATGTTTTTTCAAACTGAATTTGTTCCAGGGTATCGGCCTAAATGCATTAACAACAATTTTTTAGTCTAGTTTTATACTACCGTATTGTACATTTGAATATATATATGTACTTTGCCATTGTGCCGGAATCTAATTGAAGTTAATTAGGTCTAATCACATCGAAAGTGAATTAAAAAAAAAAAAACTATTAGAAAGTCATTAAATATCGTTTAATCTAGAAGCTAGTTCAGCATGTGATTTATACGATGGGAACTATATGCTTCACACATATAATAAATATTTTTATTGTTTTAAAGAAATTATAAAATTTGCATACTACTTCACTATGCCTGTTTTCACTTTCAAAATGATTTTTTTGGTCTCTTTGAGCTTTTTAATGACATTACGTCTTGCGAACAATACATAGTAAAAATATTCTCGAATATAATTTAGAGGTGTAAAATTATGAGTAGTTGGATGTTGGTTTCAAGAATGTTTGAATCTTTGGGCAAACTGTCAAGTACCTAACAGCATGCAAGGGTTAAATTACAACGCACCCACCAGACAAATTATTAGTATGTTGGTAGGCTGCAGACGGAACAAAATCATTCGCCTACGGACTTTGCATGCATAATAAATTATTGCAGACTATTTAAATCTTTCTTATTACATTAACAAATTTCTTCGAGTTACATTAAGGATAACCATGAATTCATATGAAATTTCTAAATAATGTTGTAGAGAACAAAAGATATTTTGGTTTGTAAGATCGATTAAACTAATATTGTGGTAATTTACATAGGTTAAAATAATTCTAACCTAAAATAACCTCAAATAAATAGTCTTAAAAATTTATTAAATACGGATAGAATAAAATGGATCCAACCTTCTCGGACTCTGTAGTATTACGATTATTTTTAATGATTTTAGTATCGATTGTTTTACTTGATATAAATTAAATTAATATATAAAGTGAGTTTATTTTTCTCATCTGTCGTAAAAGATTTTTAGACAGAAGTGTTATTTTTTACTAGCATATATTGCATAGCAATAAAACATGTAATTCACTCAAAATTTTACATAAGTGTAAAATATAGCACCAAAAATCGACTCAAGATATATTATAGCTAGTTGTAGAGAAAGCTGCTGTCTTTCTTTGGTCCAGTTTTGGGTGACGTTGTCCAAAAACATGATTCGAGAAACATGTCTTCTTTGACAACAGGTGGTGTTTTTAACCTAAATTTATTTTCTTGTCCGTCACAATGTAGGTGGCATCATAATTAGGTCAATAGATCAAGTCTGCTGGCACAGTTGGCGGAACCAACAAAAGTCCTGGTGACAGATGACTGATGGAATGATGAGAATAGCGAAGACTAAAATAACAAATAATCGTTCACGCTGATTAATTTGTAAACAAAGAATAATTTCCGAAAATAAAATAAACATACTTTTGTTCAAATCAGCCGTTATTATATAATTTACAAGCAAATAACTGTACTCGCCCATAAGTGCTGTAAGACACTTCTGTATTTAGCCAGCTAATACAGCTGATAAATAATATTGCTGTTTGATACTTCTAAATTTGATTTGTTTATTATACATTCAGTTTTACAAATCAAAAGTTGCTTATGATAATCAGTCATATCGGCAATGTGACAGGTTTGTGTTGGTTGAGACTTGCTTTACTATTTCTTATTAGTAATAAGTTATGATAATTAATCGCGAAGTTAAATTTATTTCCGCAAAAATTTGAAACGAATCACCGGTGGTAATTCGTTTCGACGCATTGCATCTAAGAGTAATTCATTTCCAACTTAGTTGATCGATTAAATTCTATTTCGATAATTCTCGAGCCGCAATCGATGTGTAAATCCTTCTAGAATTTAAATTGTATCTCCGGTCTGGTAGACGGCTTGTAATCAACTCTTTCGGACGTCTCTACCAGACCATTGGACTCTGCATAGTTTTCAGTTTAATTATAGCTGGTGTCTATTTGCGGTGACGAAGATCGGCGCCACACGAGCGTCGGAGATTTTCAGGAAAGCAACTTATTAGACCCAATAAAAATCCGCCAAAAGTGCATAGCAATACGCGAATTAAATTGTTATTTAATTATTAGTATTAAATGTTTATAATCCATCAGTGAATTCTATTGTATTAACATTATTACATCCTATATATGTATGAGAAACATGATTAAATTCCAAATAATTATTTACTTTTCGAAGATCTATGGTTTTAGCTTCGGTGACTAAGTCAGTAAATAGCTTGAAAGCGGACGTTGCAGGTTCGAGACGTAGACATTTAAAAAAATATGATCGTCTCTTTATAACACAGAAAATTAATACCTCCATTGATTATGTGATTGCCTATTAACAAATCCCCGTGAAAACCTTGTCTTATTAATTCTTTACATCCTGTAGATCCTGCGTATGCTCAGAAATGAGTAATTATAGTAAATATTTTTTCAGATCAAATGGAAAAACGATTCAGAAATTATATTATTTATACAATAGTAAAAGTGCATAAGTTATACTATAACATTTACTGAAACTACGAGCTAAACAAATCTTCGTAGACACTTGTGGGAAATAATATAATATATATCATAATAGGTTGGTACCTTTTTTTAAGCCACGTTTGCTCCCAAAGTAGAGCATATGAATCTACTAGTAACTAGTGTGAAGGTGTCCACTCCAAAAGTCGAGCATACGAATCTTCGCAATGTGAAGACAGGTCTCGACAGATTATATTTTACGAGAATCGTTTGTCAGAGAATTGCATAACTTTATAGGCGGGATGCCTGTCCTGTATTTTTGGATTTTTTTATTCAGTGGATTAGTATCTATATATATATAATATTTCATATAAAATTCTTACCGATCCTAAGCCGGTAAATAGAATAAGCTATTTTGACAGCAAAATCAATGCTACTTTTTATTTGACCTTGAATCATGTAGAATAAAGAAATACATGTTTTCATTTTATGTTCTATTTTTGAAATGTATATTAATTGTACAATATGCGGTTTATGCCAACTTCCTCATTGTATGACATTTAAATCATGAAAGAGGCGATTCTTTATTTTTTGTTTGTTCGGGTGAATTTATTGTAAATAAAGTTAAAAAAATTCAAAAATACACATGGTGTAGGAATGATGTTTGGTAAGGGTCGATTGTAATTCAATTGAATAGTTTATGGTGCACGATTGTCAACCAACACATCAGTGCATCCAACAGTAGAAAATGTCAGAGAAAAAGTGAGTATGTACTGACAAACTTTTGTACATCTAAGCACATACATTATGTATATCTAGTACAACGACTTAACAGATTATATAAATTATATTTTATTTTAGTATTTAAAAATTATATTGTAGCTCCTTACTAATTTGAAAAAAATGAACGACAAATTCTCAAACTACTTTAAAGTATTTGTATGATTATTCATTATCTTGATTTATTATATGATAATTTCATTTCAATCAGTATGATATTGGGGTCATCAAAACTAACAATATAACGTGAATACTTTCAAAGTCAATGGTTAAAAAATAATATTTATAATATGTGTATACATAATTACCATTTTTGTAGCTGAGAGGATAAACGCGTGCGTTTGTTAATTACCTGGAACTGGAATTCGCTGGATAAGATAGATTAAGTAATTAACTTACAACTGATCCTCGCGAAGAGCATTCCACATGCAATGTCTAATATTACACAATTTTATTTTGAAGCATATTGTATCATAAAAATACTCAAATAGCATACAGAAAAATGGAAAAGTTTTTGAATGGATAAATTGTTTTCATTAAGCGAGAAGTATTCCAAGAAAAAAATATGAAAATCAGGGTCACACTTAAAACAGAATTCATCCTAAAATACTCGTCGAAAAAAATAAATATGCCAAACGTTTATAATAATCTGAAAATAGTTGAAGTGGTCGGATCTTTGGACCAGTGACCGAAAAACCTCATGTCACATTCATGGATTGGTAGATTGGTTAATATCTGCTTATGGCTTCATGCCAATGACAAATTATTAGAAACTGAATATTTAATAGACGTGGCTCAGGGAATAAAAAAAGTCTTTAATCGCATAGTAATAGGCGGCAAAGTGGGTGCTGATAGTTTGATATCGCGTAAAGATTAATTACATTTAACAACATACTCGTATGTGTAATATCCCTACACATATTAAAAAAACACAAGCTTTGTCTATCATTTTCTAGTATTATATTTAATATAGCTGATTACATTTTCAGCTATTAATAGATTATTCAAACTACTGAAAATATAGAAGATATGAATACATACTCGTTATTATATTAGATATTAAAAACTATGTTGTAGGTGTAGCGAATAATTCTTGAAGAAGTCGGCGTTGGCGATGTGTAATATGTATAATAATTTAGGTAAGATAGACACATTATCTAGGACACTTTTAGTTTCAGGAAGTAAACATTGAAAAAAAAAAATAACAGAATAAAATATACAATTAAATTTCAGATTTCTAAAGAATATTGGATAAGAAACAACCAAATTTTGTTTGTTTATTCTTTACACTGTTTCTGAAGACTATCAACTAACTTTTGATGTACTTATAAATATAAAGACTAAACAAGTATTCCATTTTAATCAATAAAGGCTATGTGATAAATAAATTTATATTAATTTATTTGAAAAAAATTAAAAAATTATAAGGAATGTGTAACTTATTACAATAATTAAATTAAAATTAGCAGTAGTAATATTTCATCTAAATTGTCCTATTCAAATAAAAAGTTCTACAAGCATGTGTGGGATTTCAATTGCTTCCTACAGATATATCAATATTTTAAAATGGTTAATTGGAAGTTTCAGCCATTTTATCTTGATTTTTGACTGATTTAATCCTAGATCCTTGAAAGAAATTTGACGTTTTACTGTGGAAGTCAATGATTAACATCAATAGAGTTTTGACCATAGTAAATAAGATTAACAGTGAAATCTAGGGAACGCTAATTGAAGTGTTTTGAAATTTCTCTTGAAACAATTAAGTACCAACAAATGTATATTCATGCTAATTAGACCATAATATAGCATAATAATAGTGTGAGTATTGCCATGTTCTGGCAAGAAGCAAGTAATACGTATGTATAATATTTTTTTTGTTTTAAGTCGACAAACCAAATAATTAAACGAATAAACCATAGATTTTTTATCTGCGAAAACAAAGTTAATATTAAGCGTTTTATTTATTGCACAAAAACGAATTATCTCTAACGTCAACATTAAACACATCTAAAGAACGCCGATGTTCGAGCGCAAATTGCATATTTATTATTTTAAGATTATGTAAACATAATAAAACGAGAAAGATTTTTAACTCTTTTGAAATAACATAATAAAATTAGATTGATTCTCTATAAAATGAACGATAAACAATTGAAGCGAAAATAATGAATACACAAGTTCAATATCTTGTTAAATGTTACGAAATCAATATGCAATATTTATGTTTGTTATCATTGCTTATTATCTACAATAGTGTTCATATAATTTATTTCTTACCAGAGATTATTTTTTTATTATCAGTACTAAATTATTAAAAGGGATAATGATAACAAATGTATTAATGTAGGTACAGCGTATAGTTTTGTAGCAATTTTGCGAACACGTCTTTTAGCATTCTTTTAATAGTTTTTGTATAGTTTAGAAAAACTATAAAAATATTGATTACCATCGTTTTTGACGTCCTCAATATTTGTATCCGTGTACCCTCCGAATGTGTAGTACATTTATGCATCTCCAGATACGAATAATGCATTTTAAAATTATTTATTGTAATGAGTCATATTCAAATCTTAAAGAATTGTATCGTACACGGTATAAAATATTTGTTAATATATTTATTGAACTACCATTTATTTACTAAACATCTATTTCGAATTGTTTCGATAATTAAAAAAAAGCTATAATTCAACAGTTAAGAAGTTTGGTTTATTGATAGCTATAATATTTTTACTGTGACACCATTAATCATTATCTCAGCCTTATGATCCAGAATTAGGCTTCTCTTCGTCAAGCTATCTATCTCCTCCAGTCATTTCTATTCTGTTCTTTATTGCGTTTATTACTGATTCCATAAACTTGTAGATCCGGTTCCTTTCTTTCAAACGATTAAAGCCGTTCGCATAACCATATACTTAAAGATGATAAACCTCTTCAACGGAAGTGTATCACTCTTGCAGATAACGTGACCACCATTATCAAAACAATGTTTTCATGAATTAGCAGCATTTAAATTTATAAACAAATGCAACTGATTTTTATCCTTCTATAAATATTGTAAATGAATCTATATCGATCATTATTTATCAATTATTCTAAAAATATATACATATATAGAAATATAATGGTTGTTTACTCATTCATGACTCAAATCCTGAGTGGCAACAGTTTTTTTAAAAGTAATATACAATAATAATGTTCACTGTGATAAACAACATTTAAAGGCATAGTGCTTATCAGTTTATACAATAGTAAGATATTATCGATTACAATAATACAAATAAATATTATGAATATTTCAAATCACTTTATTATTTGTAATAGGCTATATCCGTAGAGGGCGATTTTATTTAGATAAATTAAATTCGGGTTTTTTTAAATGACTGTTTTAAAATTAGCTATTAAATTATTTCTATAAATGGTTTGACACCATGATGTGGGCGACGGAGAAATGCGAGCGTCCAATTAATATATTGCAATGTCTAATATGAATCGGAGACTCTTTAGTCCTGAAATAAATAATAAATTATAATCAATTGCCAAGATGGGTTATTATTGCACGGCTGTGCTTAATTTTATCATAAATTTAAACCTTCTAAAATAGTTGGTTATTGATGTCACTTTATAATTCTATGACCCCAAATTAATTCAGGGATCGGCTGACAATTAATTCACTACCAAGATAAGTTTTCACATTTTAGTGATCAATATGCTCCATATTGGGAGTGAAGATAAATACGCTATGTGTTGATTAGGTTTGTCAGTGTGTACTCTTCAATTTGGATAATCATGTCATTATAAGTAAGATATCTTCTCAAACAAGGCATCTTATAATACTCAAGTATTGCTGGTCAGACAGAAACTGGATCTACATTGTCGCATTTTAAGTTAAGTGCAGCTACGGGATTTAAACTTCTAAGCCTCACTGCCATACTGGGTGCGGTTATCAACTTGGCCTCTGAAGCAACAAGTTTATTAAGCGTAGGTCATGGTTCAGGATACGATAAGAGATTAAATCCGCTGAGATTCTGTTAAAACATTCATAAATATATTGAAGTGATTTTTCTGGTATTTCTGGCCCAACATCATGGTTATTTTGCTTTTCGCGATATTTTGTTTCAATATTATGTATATATACAAAACCTAAAAAAATGAATTGAATAAAAAACATACGGTACACTCGTATGAGGACAAAGCCAGCAATATGACTGGCAAGATGATAACGGTATACAAATGATAAACTAGGAAATTCTTTTTTATTTGATGATGTTCGATGTCCAATGACGGATATAGAACAAAAGAAGAATATTAAATGTATCTCGATATTATTAGCGAAGCTTCTGGTATTGCGTGTCAAGTCAAGGATTGGATTAGCACGGTTGCATTTCTTGGCTCAAAAATCTCCCACTGGAGGCGTAATAATATTGCGCAACTAATAAAATATGACAATAAAGACATAGCCAAGGTCCAGCGGAGCATTATTTTAATTTTTATTCCCGATGTAACGTCACAGCCAAAAGCGTTGCGGCGTGGGATACTGAACGTCCAGAGAATCCTGGTGCCATCGTCATCGTGCCGCAGTTGGCGAAAACATCTGCGGCGGATATAAAAATATGCGAATTAATATTCACGATAAATTTAATCGACTCTTTTGAACGAGAGCATGACGCGAGAGTGGCTTGGCCATTGCTCAAAATAATTGTGATTGATTTCGATCGCCATGGAATTCGATTTTTGAATTTGAAAAACGCAAAAAAAATCTCGCGGTTTATCACTGAAATAGTTAATAAAATGGCCGATGAACTTCTTTAAAACATGGCAGAGTGGTAAATAAACAGCTGTTGATTTATTTTCAACAATTAATCAGAGACATAAGAGGTCCATTCTCTATTTAATTTTGAAATAACTATCGCGAATGTTGCCAATGTTGTAATTTCAGTTTAATTATTTTAAAGGCGTTTAAAAAGGCAGAATAAAATATTTCGTAACAAAATGTTACAATAAAATTTAAATACGATATAAGTAAACAATCGTTCAAAACAACGAGCTAAAAATATATCGAGTGACATTAAATAAAAAAATATACTGAATAATACTTTGCCTAAGGTCACCCTCACTTAAGTGGAATTGTATAGAAAGACAACCCTAACGATTTTGTCTAACCATTCATCCCCGTATTAGCATTGGTATTGGCAATCAAGAAGAATAAATTGATGGACTCGATTCCGTTTAGAGCATAGACTCTCAATCATTTTTGGTTTATCCCCCCCTTTTCGAAATAAAAATTACCCGCCGGCCCTTTCTCGGTACTTTTCATTTTCTTATATATTAATTATTCATTTATTCTACACCGAATTCCTAAACGTCCCATCTAGAACGTCTAAACACCCCCCCCCCTACACGCCATCAGCGCCCACAAGGGGGTGGTACCGTCAAGTTTGGAAATCTATAGTTTAGAAGTGGTTGAGGGAAATATATTGATCAATGATATTAGTCAGAATATCAGAATTCTTATATACACCACGGATAAGGTACACACGAGATGAAATTATTTTGAGAAAATGGCACTACATCTATATACTAGGCGAAACAAAATAAAATATGAATTAATGTATACCTAAGTATGTCTAGACACTAGAGATGCCATAGAAATATAATACATTGCTATACAAAAAAAAACAAAAAACATATTGGCTGACCCCGTCTCTAAAAAGATCATACAGGCGCCAGTGCTGACAACTTCAAGTTAAGTAACTTAAGTTACAAATAAGTATTTTGTTTTTGACAATCATACAGTAATTTTTTAAATATGTTTGCACAATCAAATTAAGGATTCGCATGTTAAGTGGTGAATATGTTCAAAATTAATAAATTAATTTATCATGTTGGCCTTGCACGTATGATGTAAGTTAATAATAATGTTTCAAAATAGGGATGTTCAATCCAATTTCAATTCCAAGTTCATTTCGAACAAGGATACACTGTTCATTAATAGAATTTTAAATGTTTATCAAATAATAATTTACCGCAGAAAAATACTTAAATACTCAAGATAGTTCACTCAATTTTGAATCGTTGAAATATGAATGATACTTGAACCAACCGATTAAAATATGTATAATAAAGTAATATTAGTAAAGTACGGATACGTGTATGTATAGAAAATATGATTGTAAAAAATAAGATTTTTTAAACAAATAAAATCAGGTGTTTTCATAAAAGTTTTCTGTCATAAAATTAAATTAACATTTCATCTGAAAAATTGGCTGGAAATTATACATCCATATAGTGTGATTAAATGATTTTATCAAATTGTAGATTTCGATTGTGTTTTTTTATAAACATCACCCGTTTGTGGCAGATATTAATTATTTTAGTATATTACTTTATTCAATTTCACTGCAACTGAAAAAAATGATTAAATTATCGACCGGACACTATTACGTTACATATTAAGTTATTGTCGTGAATGATAATGTAAATTTTTAATTGGGAGATCAAATATCATTGCAATCGAGGCCAGTGCGGTGAGACGATATGCTGACCGCAGGCGCCTTGCTTGATGAAGATTTCACAATAAATAATATATTAATCTTTAATTTGGTAAGCCTTACTGTATAATTATATTAATTAGGTTCAGTGCTGATCTTTACTAATAAAATATATAATCATTACACGTGTTAAAAGAGTTATCATGATTGTAGTTTCAATAGAAAATTACGTTTGTCAATTCTATTTTTTCTAATCTAATTTTCAAGTTAGTCGAATATTCTCAAATTTTTCTTTTTATCGGAAAAATTTCATATAGTATAAATTAAATTGTAATGAATATGTTTAATGAAATACAGTGGAAGCCGCATTTTGTGATCACAATAGGACATGTAATTTTTGATAATAATAATTAAGCCAATTTTTAGCTTATAATATTAAGTAGAAAATAAACAACCATATTGTTATATGTAATTAATTAATATTTCTTACGCAAAGCTACATATTTTATTAAAAACATTTATTGAAAATAAAAATTCTTTGAAAAGTTTATGAATACAATTATTCATAAACTTTTTAACAATTTATGTGTCCTTTGTTTGATTTTATTAACTCCTGAATAGTCCCGCAGCTGCACGAAAAAAATATATAAAATACATCACTGAGGGATAGGGTATTTAGTCTTACATTTTGGAGCTGTTAACAAAAATGCAGCTGAAGAATTTGAATCTTTGGTGGCGAAGTCACAAACTTATCAATCCCGCTACCAGGGCAACGTTTGTATGTACTTTTTTTTGTAATTCAGTTCAATTCAATATGCACAAATTAATTTCCACGAAGTATAATAAAATTCTATTAGTATACACGGGTGCTCCACTTCGTTTATTTAAATCTATAGAGACAGTTGAATTGTTGCAAACTTCATAATTATTTATCTGGATGCATTTTGAAAAACAATGCCTGATTAACAAAAAGGTTGTAGCTGTGTCAAATTTACAAGTTAATTATTGTTTACTAATCAATATTCTTATCGTTTTATTATTGTCCATGCAAGTAAACAAAAGCATTTCGTCTTGTATGAGTTGTTATCGATACGTATCATTTTTACAACAAAAAAATATTAAATATACATATGATTAACATGTTATTGAAATTAGAATATTTTAGTTTCATTTAATTTGTGTACATAATATGTACATATATATATTATAAATTTGGAATTGTGTAAGTATAATTTTTAAGTCAGTACGAGGATAACAAGCTGACATTTTTTAATGAACACGTAAACGTATTTAAAAGACTTACATTTGATAGATATTTTAATTGTTCACAGGTAGTATTGTTAATAATATTGAAAATGGTGTACCTATAAACAGTGCTTTGAAAAGTGGTCGATGTTTCCCGAAATGCTCTTTTTCAAGTGCTCCTCGAGATTGGAAAGGCAAGCAGACACAGTAAATTTACGAATGTATGCAGCCAAGAATTGTGGTTTTATAATTATTAAGTGGAAATTATTTTGTAATTAAAATTTGCAATTAGTATATGCAATTATATGTAAGTGCTATATATATATTCGGACCCAGTGTAAAAGTTAAATAAAAACTTGAAGAAATAAAACTGAATGTTTAACGTTAACAAAATACCTTTAATCATGTATTATAATAAATTAAATGATGTGATCTTCAACTATACCATCATGTATACTTAGCTGTTAGTTAATAACTATATTTAAAATATTTGGAACAGCTGGTTTCGACTAAATAGAATGAGTTGAATAAAAAATGACCTTCTATTTGGGTTACCAGATACAAAAATAAAAAGAAGGACGATCTATCTATAATGAAATCAATTGAAACGGAGGACGTTTCAGAATGAAAGAATAATAATAAATTAATATGGATCGAGGACACCATATTTCAGTCTAGGGTAGAGGTTCATTCTATGGAGTTAATGCATACCTGCCGTTTTTATGACGTTGATAATTCTCGATACCTGATAATATATGTAATTTAATCACAAAAGTCGGTTGATTGTGATATATTTTCTAGCGGGTTTGTCTTAAATATCGATCCATCTAACATAGCGTCAAATATTGACTGTATAATTTCAAAGATAATTTGATATCTGGACTATTATTTAAAGCATAAAAATGATCTTACTTTGAAACCATACATGCTCACTGCTGGACAAATGCATGTCTTGAATGGGGCTGAAATTGTGAATGTTAAATAGCTTGTTATCTATGAAATGTAATATTATATTTTTTAAATTTTGATAAAAATTATTATCTAATTTGATAAATACCAGCCATTATTTAACGGTTTAAATTAGAATTCAGTACAACGATGCTTTGAAGTCGATAACAGGTCCGCTACTTCGTGGCAATATAAAAAAAATAAAAATGTATGATAGTTAATGCTCGTGTCATACATATTTCTTACTGAAATGATGCATTTCTTCAAATTATCTGATAAACCCTTTCTCCACAATATTCCTCATGCATGTCTTTAATCAACAAAGAAAACACCTAGTCATTTGCAGAAAAAATACGTAATTTATTATCTTTATGACGGATTAATTTTGATTCAAAAATTATTAAGAGTAATAGCAATATATAAATAAAATATAAAAATTTCATATTGTGGGTGGGTACTAACAGAAGATAAAATAGCCAGATATTTAAGACCACAGAGAAAGTATTTGTTTTATACAGATTTGCTTTTAATATTTATAAACAATGGAAAAATGAAATATCATAGATTTAAAAGAAAGTTCTACTTATTATAGAAACTTTATCATAATATCCTTCAACGATTAGATTCTATCATACCAGCGCAGGTTAACGACTGAATGTCAGACGGTCTTTTTACGATTTTTTATTTCAGTGGGCTTATTTATGTTTACCGTAACGCAGTTTCACAGCTGTAGAATAATAGTGCATAATTTCACCTCTTCTGAGATCTAATAAAATGAAAATAGTTGAATATTTGGGCATAAAACATCAACTGAGTGTTGAGAAAATTCCATAAGGGATTTGAAAGTTGAAGTCGAAAATTATTTTATTTTATAATTTAATATTTATTTTGTTTTTTATTAAGCCCAACCGTCGTGTAATGGTCTAAAATAAAATACTTGAAAACATTTCTGAATCTAAAACTCAGCTGTTTAGTCCTATCAAACTATCTTGATTCTCGACAGGGTGGTGAGAATTTTTTGTAATATCGAAGAATGCATGACGAAAAAAATATTTTATTTCGATCTGAATTATTTTTGTCGCCATTACTGAACTATTTACTGCTTTTATGATGCACACATGTTTGAATCAAACTTCCGACAGTAAATTTATTAGAGATACACATAATACATAGGATCATTCAGTATATATGTATGCAATATTATTTATATAAAAAACTGGGTTCGTCAGCTGGTCTCTATAATATAAAAATAATGATGTTTATGCAATAACACAAATAGAAACTGTGAGCTTGGCGATCGTCTATGTTTGTTTATGAAATAATGTATTTTTGTTGAAGTAAATGAATGCGAATTTATATGACAGCTCAGTATATGAAAAGTATAATGGCTGAATAACGTTATAACGCATAAGCTTCACTTTTCAGTCGATGAACATTTATTAGCGATTCGAATTTCAAACACAGAATTTTACCGGCTTCTTGTTCAAGTAAAGATAGTAAAATGCAATTAGCAACGAGAATTTTTTGTGGTTTATAAAGAATGCACTCGTTTATTGTTTTAATGTTTTTATACTGAAGTTTATATGTTTTATAGTTTGCTTATTTTATTTAACTATGCATTATTACTGTGTTAATATTAGTACTTATTTTTTTAAATTCCGCATCTAAGAAGTATATGCTCGCTTATTTTTTATTGAGCCAAAATCTGCTAAATAGTAATTAACGCAAACGAAATAATTATATTTACAATTACAAATCTGTTCACGATGATTATCTTAGATTTTTTTTAAATTCGACGGATGCATTAATTTTATTTGGACTAAGAGTCGAACGAGCAAGTAACCATTCCATTGGAAAGCGAAAATAGATCGCGCCATTGGACGTAAGTTTTTCTGGTTGTTTTACGTTTTAACGTCGACTATTTCTGTCACATTCCTTCAGATGTTAATAAAAAATCAGGAATTATTTAGAAACACGTAAAGGTTTGTTGAGCCATCTCGTTTGAATTATTTATTATTTACGATTTTTTATTAGTTGGGTATTTATGTGCCATTTTAATCGACATATGATTAATCGAGAGATATTCCTAAACATCAATTAATATTAATACAGAAATCGAGTCTCTCAACAATAGTGTAAATTTTTCATATTAAACCAATGATTGCGCAGATTAGTATCAAAACGAATTTGCAATATTATCAGGTTCATAGAATTTTATTTAAAAATCATTTTTATGGTCTGTATTTTTTTCTAAAATCAGTATTAACAGTAGCTAGATATTTTGTACGTGGAATAATGTTAAGTATCTGATAAAGAATAATCCCAAATGCTTGAAATAACATAATAACTGCTTCAAACAGGATTAGAAATTATACGGTTAGCTATTAGTAGTGTAGACATATACCGCGTTAGGTTTAATTATTGTTACACGTTTAAAAATCGCGCTAAAACTATGTTTATTTGAATTATACCGGCAGATAACAATTTTATCGCAGATAATAAAAAATCATAACTTTCTTATAATTCCTTCATTATTCTATTGAACTTGCAGCTTAAAATAATAAGAAGATAACCTTGATCTTGCTGATTTCATATTATCACTCTGTTGACATTCTTCATCGGCTTTTTCAATCAATTAATGTTGATTTTGAAGGTTATAAGGTCACTGTCATACGGTTTTCGAAAGAGGAAAAATATTATGTTTAATTTAATGTCAGTACTTACCACCCATGATTATAAAGTAATTGAAGATTTCCTAATTAACAGATTGCACCGGCACCTATTTTATTCACTCTACACGCACGGTCCACTAAGAATCTTGTACGATTATTATTGGACTGACTGAACGAGACTGCTGTGAAGTGCGTAAAAGACGAGGTAGTACGTATTCATTGAAGGGTGACAGCGACATCTATCTCAATAGGTTAACTAACTTTAAATATTTCAAACATAATACAATGTCGAGCATTTCCTTATTTTTTTAAATACAATGTATTAATTGTTGCAAATTTAAATATGTTTAATGATCTTATGAAGCATGGAAGAGATTCTATAATCGTTTTGAAAGTTTTGCACAAAAGGTTTAACATAGTTTTGTCATGCTATGCGTAAAATAAACAAAAGGAATCTGCAAATCTTTGTGACTAGTTTACTAGGTCTGTAAAATGATACTCGAATGATATTATTATTTTTTATTATAAAGTAAACGAAAAAACCAACAGTGCCTATTTACTTATTATAATTAAAATAATAAATATAATTGTGCATATGTTTAGATGTTTTTATCACGTAATATTGAACGAATGATAGGTTTCAATTAATCCTTATAATTTTTTGTGGTGACACATATGAATTATCCATATATTTTTTATGGATTAAATATTTATTAAATAGTTTGTAATGGAGAAATGAAAACTTATTTTACGATATTATGTTAAATTCAAACTAACAAATTTTGTTAAAGTCTAATGTCTTTTGGTGAACATTTTAAAAATACTGTTGAAAATGACAATTTATCATAAAATATTATAAATGTTTTTTGATTTCAGTTTGTCTATGTAACTTACCAGCTGAGAAAAATGGCGGCCGGAGGAAAGACGTTTTGTATTGTCACTTGTATTATATATTTATTTAATATTATACCAAATTCATTCGGTAATGATATATTAGGATGCGGAGGTTTTATAAAAAGCCATGTAAATTTAGATTTTTCCAAAGTTGAAGTGAAATTGTAAGTATAGAATTTAAACTTCTAGGTTATAATCCAATTAACAGGTTGCCGTGTTTTATCTTTAGATTCTAGGGTACTTCAATGGTCGTGTATTAATGAATGAAATCTAATCGTAATTATGCATTTGTGTTTTTTTAGATTCACTAAACAAGGGAGTTTGAAAGAAAAAACGGAATGCGCGCCTGGGAACGGCTATTATTTTTTGCCATTGTATGAACATGGGGATTATGTTCTTAAAGTAGACCCGCCTCCCGGATGGAGTATAGAGCCAGCAGAGATACCAATAGCTGTAGATGGGTCATCTGACCCATGCTCCAAAGGCCAAGATGTTAATTTTGCCTTTACCGGTTTCGGAATTACTGGAAAAGTTGTGACAGCAGGGGATACAGTGGGCCCGGCAGGCGTAGTAGTTCAACTGATTGGAGATAAAGGCGAAATGAGGGAAACACGGACGAAGTTTGGAGGCGATTTTCATTTCACCCCTGTTATTCCTGGAAAGTATACCGTCAAAGCTAGCCATAATAAGTAAGCATTAAAATTTCCTATCATTACTCTTATTTAGCTCGAAAAATGATTTTTTACACTGAAAATTAAAAGCAAGAAAGTAAAAAGTTGACTACATCAGTGTTTCTCAGAAATTGGTAATAGTGTAGACTAGCTACATGCTCAATGTCAATCACGTGACATTCTTCTAAATCCATTAATAAGTTGGCAGCACTGACAATTACAAACAACCACACACACCCATACACTTGAATGGTTTTAATCACCAATCGGAGCACATTGTTGCCGTGGGTGTAGCAAAACTCACATTTGGTTTTCTAAATTTTCTTAGATGGAAGCTAGAGCCGTCAAGTACATCAGTGCAGGTCTCAGGAGGTAACACAGAGATGGAAATTGGTTCATTAGCTGTCCGAGGCTATGATGTACGAGGAAAAGTTACTTCTGAAGGACGGCCAATTGCTGGAGTAATTGTTCTATTGTATTCAGAGAAAGATGTAAGTATTGTGCAATATATCCCAAAATTTTATATTTGTTTAATTCTTAAACTGTTAGACATCATCTATTTTGTAAGATATAGATACATTTGCACAATGTAAAGGTAATTCGCCAGATATTTCTGGAGAGTTGGTTATCATCGATTAACTTTATTCTTTGTTGACTCTGTTATGGGTTAAGATTCACATATGAGTTTTTCATTCTAGCTATAGTATCCAAACCTACCAATTAGTGTTTACACTGCCAGCTTAGACAGTAAAATAAACAATAAGATTATGTCTTGGCTGAACTAGACAACCATTAAAAATATTGTCTAAGTGATGTTGAAGAATCACAATTTTCCATGGCAAAAAATATCTTCCCAGTATGGAGATACGTTAATATAGATAGGCAATTATTTGCTTTGAGTTATTAATAGTTTTCAATGCATTGTGACCAATTTATATTTCAATGACACTTTTTGTTTTTCAGGAAGCACTAATGAATCGAATTGAAGGCTGTGACACTTCTCTGCTCCAAAATGTAAAAGGAAATCCATACTGCCATGTAACATCAGATTCAAATGGTGAATTCACATTTGGCCTGATTCCCGCAGGTCATTACTATTTCTCCCCAGTTGAGAAACCAACAGGTCTTAATAAAATTAGTTTTAATATTCAACCTTTGAAATATGATGTGCATGTGCAACATGACAGCTTGAATGTGGGAAAAATCTTCGAGGTAAGCAAAGATGAGCTAGTTTATAAAACTATTTTGCAAAATATGTCATAAAACAATTTTTCTATAAAAATATAAGTTGTAAAACTATATAACTATACAATTATAGTTTGTTAGCGATTGGTCTATACATTTCAAATGGCATATGATGATAATTAATTCTTGATTACATGTGCGACTTGACTCCTCATAGAGATTAATTAATATCATAATGTATAATCAGAAAATTTGTCTGTGAAAATATTTGTATCCATTTTTTTTTTCTTGCTTTTGGCTCTGTCACTTGTTATATCTTCATATTATCACAAATGGGAATTCAAAGTTGAGCACTGCCCCGGAAGCAACACTTGAAATTCTGTATTTTTATCATATATCCATTAAATAAACTCCCCTTTGATGTGAAATCCCCCTAATAAGTTCAACATAACATAGTTTGTAGCGAAAACACCATTAATAAATGAGAAGTTTAACAGTGCGTGATTAATAATGTTATCCCCATATAATATTTTTATTTATTGACTAAACATAACCATTTGATACAAAGGAAAGTAATTTTAGGTGACCGGTTTTACGGTTGAGGGTCGTGTGTTGACTCACGCTGGTGGAGCGGGTATGTCAGGGGTGCAAGTATCTCTCGCAGGAAATGTTGTCGCTGTCACTGGACAAGACGGAAAGTACACACTCACCAATCTTAAGTCCAACACTTACACGCTCAAATTTGCTGCAGGTAATTTGTTTGACTTCAGTTCGATAATGTTATTATTCAAATAGAATTATTATCAGTGCTGTTATAACTTATTTTTAATTTCCAGATAGGTGTGAATTTGATGATGCTTCACTGACTGTATCAGCATCGGGTGTCAATGGAGCTGCAGTTGAAGTGAAGCCTTCAAGATGGCGCACATGTGGGATAGTCCAAGGTGCGGCAGGAAGCGATCGCACAAGCCGATCTGTCTTACTGCAACCATCCACACCACCTGCGGCTACGGCTAAGCGTGCTACCACTGATTCAAATGGCAAATGGTGTCTTTATTTGGCTCCTGGGGTATATCTCGCTAGTGTGGAGGTGTCTGATGAAGATAGACGAGATGGGTTACAGTTAGTACCATGTTTTACTGTGCATATTTCCAATTCAAAAGAAACTCCTGAATATTCTATGATATGCAGTGTATTAGTTATTTATAAATAAGCAAGCTAATAAGATATAATATTTTTTTCAGGTTCTTCCCAGTATCACAAAAGATTAATGTAGCGTATAGTCCAATCGATGGAATAATTTTCTCTCAGTTGAAAGCAACTCTGAGTGGTCGTGTGAATTGTATGAAAGACGGTCAGATAGCTTCTTGTCTAAATGTTGCAGTCACTTTGAGACCTCTTTCACTGGATGGCAGCTATATTGGACAACCCACAAAAACAAATGCACAAGGTACTTAGTAATTCTGTTTATTGGAGTGACATATTCATATCAATACATTTGTTTACTGTTATGAATGATTTAAAAATATTTATAATTTGGTTATTACTATTTATTTGATTGGTGTTTGTTTGATAAGTATACACTATATATCTTATAGTGAAAGCTATTATATAATTATTTATTCAAAATATTACTGACTATTTCATATGATATATAATGTCTAATGACATAATAATGTTGCAGATGGTAAATACTCTTTTACGGAGGTATTACCTGGAAGTTATGAAGTCTCCGTGCCTTCAGAAACACTTTGCTGGTCTTCTGCAAAACATAACATTGCTGTCACAACCACGGAAGCTGCTGTACCGGAATTTGTCCACACAGGATATGCAGTATCATTCACAATGTCACACAAATCGGAGGTAGCTTACCGTGTGATTTCAGATGAATACATTATTATGTTACTTTGGTACAAGAATTCCGAGCATTGACATTTGTTTATTATTACAGGTTTTATACACAAGTGGGCCCAACAAAGGTACTCTTGATGTAGCAGCTGGCCTATCTCAGCATTGCCTGCCATCAGCCGGTGACTACACATTTACTCCCAAAGGTTGTCACATCTATGAACCGGCGACAGTCACTCACAATACTCGGCAAGCTAACAATGTAAATATTTATTTATTACTTATATGACATTTTAATTTGATTATTTCCCTAGATAAATGTTTTTTATAATTTATGGCCTGGTTGATACATATCTTTAAATTTCCTCATTGTATTAATTTTTCAAATTTATTTTAAACCTATAGATTATTTTATACTATTGAAGTTAAAAAAAAACACATGGTTTTCATACATACTTGAAACTTCTTTCAGATGGTTTCAATAAATGCTGTTTCCCATGCAATTGGTATTTCAATTTTGGCGAATGAAGCTGTGGATGACTTAAAACTAAAGATCGGTAGAGATTCTGCAGAAGAAGTAGGACCTTTGAAACCACTCTCCCAGAAGCAAGATGGCATGTTCGTGTACCGACATAATATGATGTTGGCACAAGTATGAATTGAATTTTATTTAAAAAAAAATTATGAATTCCCATATTGCTGTGGAATATTTTTCATACTTGATTATTGATTGATTTCAAGGCATAGGGCTTGATAAATTTGAAGTATACATATAATTCATTTGCTCTACACTAATATTGCATTGTATATTCAAAAACATATTTATCAGAAGTATTAAAGTATCATGGACTACTGATAAGAAAACGATTAGCAGTGTTACTGCTCTAAAATGGGTTGGGCCCTTCATTATGTGTATTCACTAAAAATCTGATATATTTTTAAATGCATCAGATTTTATTATTCATTTTTTTATTCGTTATCTATTTAGTAACTGAATATAATCCTCTTTTTAGGGTGCCTCTGTCCTCATAACGCCAGAATCTGGAAAACTTTTGTTTTCACCTCCTGGTACTCGAGTGTTGAGTGCTGCCAGTGGAGATTGTGTGGATGTTGGGCTACTACTCACTGCTACTCTTGGTCGTGTTCTTTCGGGACAAGTTGTACCACCTATCAAGGATGTCGCCATCACACTGAAAGGAGGTTTGAGGATATCATTGAATAAACCTACTAATACCCTACAAAAACCTTTGAATCTGAATTTCGTTTGGAATATATTAAGATTCGAGAATTTACAGTAATTTATTTTGAATATTTTTTAGGAGAGCAAGAAGCTGTACTTAACACAGGTTCAGATGGAAAATATCATTTTGGCCCACTAGATGCATCACTCACATATACTCTTCAAGCAGAAAAAGAATCTTACGTCTTATCCGGGCCCGATGATAAGGGAAATTTCAAAGCGCAGAAGTTGGCTGAAATTATCGTTACGATTGTTGATGCAGCTAATAAAGAACCTTTGCAGGTATAGTTTATGGAATGCAATCTATGGTTATGTGAATAAAATTATCTTCTATATCTGACCATAGATAGGTGAAATATTTTTTTAATGATTTATGTAAGTACTGTTATTTATGGGTGTCAAATAGCTGATTGAGTTGCCGAGTGAGCAATGTAGGCAAAAGTCATATGATGAGTGTTGTTGAAATATCTTTGTATAAATAGAAGTAGAACAGTTTGTTTGATGGAGTTTAGAAAAGTCATGAATATTATCTGCCAATGAAGATCAAATGAAAAACTCATGTTGTTAGCTTATATATAGCTTAAGTCAAAGACTAGTTTTAACATATATTCTCTTATAGTATTATGGGCAGGAAATATGCTTCAATAATGATTATGATTTTAATTAAAGAGTGCTTTGGTGTCCGTGTCTGGAGGGTCATCGTACCGTCGTAATTTGGCAACAGGAAATGATGGCAGACTTGTGTTTCCGTCTCTAGCACCTGGAGAATATTATTTGAAGCCTCTCATGAAGGAGTACCGATTTAAGCCACCACACAGAATTATTACAGTAAAAGAAGGAGAAACACATGAAGTGACATTGAGGTAAAACGCAGATTGTTTTTTTTAATTATTAATGACATTAAGTTAAAGCCATATGAATGTTCAATAAATGCGATATTTTTTTCTAATTGTATAATATTATGAAATCAGTGTGAATGTATATTTATGATTTCCTCTTGACCTCTTTGACACTGATCATAATTCTTTAGAAATGTGGTTTGCAGCAAAATTGAACTTGTGTTAGATTTAGTTGTATCAGGTAGTAATTTACTTGTTGAGTTACTTTTGCTATTGAGAGTGAAATATAATATTACAAGTTCTACTTAATGATATGTGACGATATTACTTTACTAGAAAATAAATTATCGTAAAAAAATCCTTATAGAGTTATGCTGATAATCTAGTAATTATAATTTTGGTCTGAACATAATACTACATGCTCCTTTTGAATATAAACCGATTAATGTGTTTATTGTTTTTGAATGTTTTAGTGGTGTCCGTGTAGCGTGCTCGGCTGTAGGTTCAGTGGTAACATTAGGAGGAAGTGGAGTAAGTGGGGGAGCCACAGTGCTGGCTGAACCTGCTCCGGGGGCTGACCCTTCGAAGTGTCCTCTAGAAGAGGCTGCTCCGGAAAAAGAAACAGGTGCTTTCCGAGTTCGAGGCTTACTTAGAGGATGCACTTATCGTCTCCGCTTGAAGGCACCTGCTGATTTAGGAATTGCTCATGTGATTCCACCTTTCATACAACTGGATGTAAGTAGTATAATGATAATGTATCTACCATTAAATTAAAAATGTGAATAATTTTATAGTGACAACTTTCTTCCCCATTTTATAACTGATTTTATGTAGTTTATGATAAGATAAATATGTAATCATACGTATTTTAGTGTGATTAGTGATCAATATATTTTATTACAGGTTAAATCCGAAGCTGAAGATTTGGAAGGTCTGAAGTTTGTGGCTGTTCAACCTCTTCTTGTAAATGATATATCAGTGTATGTGTACACAACTAAAGTGGAACATTACAAGACTCTAAAGCTGCGTCTGGCTACAGAACTTGAGCCCACATCCAATTTTTACACGCACAAATTAGATGCTTCAGGATATGCTCCAGGAATTAACCCTGGATTGAAATTAACACTTCCGAGATTGCCGGCTGACAACAAAACATATTTCCTTCAGTTGGAATCATCCTTGTCTAAAGCAACACACAGTTATAATATTGAGCCGATTTATTTCAATAGCGATGGAAAATACAAGAATTTCGATATTGAATTCAAGCCTAAGGTAACGAATGCTTTTTATAATTTCATTTTGTTAAATTCATGTAAATATTGTGATAAGAATATAGGATTTTGCCAGATGGATAATATGTATGAATTCCGGTTGATGGCTACATCTTCAGGAAACTTGGCTTCAATTTTTAAATTTGGAGTAAAAAAAATATGCATGTTTTGGTTAAATTGTGTTAATTTTTTTAGAATATGCACCTAGCTTTATGCTGTATTTTAAATATCCTTGACAATAACTCATGAAAATCTACATGTTTGAAATTTGCCATCGCTCACCCAGTTCTGTGTTGCCACTTATTAATAAAACATGTATATCGTTGTTGGATCTTCAAAATTGGCTATGCCCATAGTCGGTTTTGAAGGCGCAACGACGAATGTTCCCAGACTTGATATCTATTTATGGATTTTACAAAATCTCTTTATTTTTGCAGGTTAAAGTATCTGAGCAAGACTTAAATCAGCCTTCGATTCTTATTCTACCTCTCATCGGAATCATTCTCATCATCGTCCTACACAAGGAGTACGCTTTGTCGTTGGTTCAAATGCTTTTTGACAAAATATCTGCCAGAGTGGCACAGTCGAAGCAGAATAGTGCGAAAAATATTCCTACTGTCATGGATGATAGTCAAATCGATCAAATAGTTCAAAATATTAATGCTATCAAAAAACGCCCACGAAAAGTATGATCGAATATTGAAAAGTAGATTAAGTGAATGGATAAAAGACAATAATATATTTTACACCCACCACTTTGTGAGTCGATTGAATGAGTTGGTTACCTTGTGATGTGAGAGTTATGTATTTATTCCAATTTTGTTATTATGCGTTGTTATACAATAATTATTTTAAAATTAATCCTACGTTTTCTGTCCTTTGGCATGGCAAAGATGTACACTATATTAGTTTTATTTGTTATTTGCCGAATATTTAAAAGAAATCATTTAGGAATGCAGGAAAATTATTTTATTGGAGTGAAATTAATATAATGATAACATATATCGAATTTTGTGCATTGATTTTTTTTGATTTACCATGATTTTGGTGTTGAAAAATACTTTTTATGCAGACATATTGAGAAACACTAAAAAATTTGTCCATATTGACATTTTATGCTTGAATTGATTCCAAAAAATAGTATTGTTCAGTACACAGGAATAATTTACAATGAGTGCTAGTGTGTTTATTATGTATTGTAAATTTAATGTTGAATGAAAAAATTGCAAAAAATATAGTTCTGTGTATCTACAATATAGTAACATTTACATTTGTGAATTGAGATTTTATTCAACATCTGTTACTTCAACGGTGAATAAAATATAAAACAATCCCTGACCAAGTGTGTTTATTCTAAAAATTATAATATGTACTATTTTATCATATTTCACAACGAGAACTATTGCCGTTTTTATGTCTGTAATAAATTATGTAGACCGAAAACTTTGTCACATAAACTATCATGGTTTTTCTTCAATAAAAGACAATCTTTGGTCATTCACCATTGAATACATCTTTCCTACACATTTCAGTTAAGAATTTCCCAAAATTAACCCATGAGTCTTAAGACTGTCTTTGTTGGTATTGTAAGGTGTGGAATGGTTTTTTTTTGTATCGCTCATGGAATAAAAGTTTATATTAAATAATGCATCAATATAATTATTTAATATTTATCATCATACAGAATAAATTAATTTTGATGGGATATGAATGTTATACGTTACAATATTCAGATAATTGAGAGGCAATTTTTTATTTAATAAGCAATCATTTTATATAAAGATCCCAAAGCGATAGTTTGGTGTTTATATGGTGAATAAATAAAATTTAATTTAACTGTGTTTTTCATTTTGATATTCTTTATTCATATTACTTGTTTCACATACAATGGAACCTCGCTTAACAGATATCTCATATAACAGGAAAACAAATTGCAAAAAAATTTACTCGCGAGTGTCATAATGAGTGAGTACTGGGAAGGTGGAGAACCCTTATTTCTGCTTGGCAGTTTTTTGTTTTTTGACAGCTTTCAAGTAAAAAAAATTAAGTATCATAAATAGTGATGTATAATTTTGCTTGGATAAACGTTATGATTTTTTTTCAGCGTGGGATGCACTATTGCATTTTACATATTTCTAATATGGGAAAAATTGCTTCGTTTAACGAGCATTTTGCATCACGAGTATGATTGTGGAACGAATTATACTCGTTCAGTGAGGTTATATTATATATGTATATTGTGACAGTGAAGTTGTTAAAGAAGGCCTTCATCCAGTTGTAAATAGATTTCCAATAAATATTGGTGTAGTGTCGGCGAACGCATGTATTATGTCAATTGAAATAATTACAGAATAAATAATTCAAGATGTACATAATAATAAACATAAAAGTAATAAAACTCAATTGGTAGGTAGGTAATCATTTAAATAAAAAAATAATTCTGGGGAAGCAAGCATGATATACATTTTAGTATGTCCTAACTTGGCAATACTGAGGTGGTTTGTTATCTCCATGGAAAATAAATATATTGTGTCCATGGTTGCTATGGAGACAAAATTGTCAACAGAACATTCCTGTTGGTATATTTTGGAAAGGGTCTCCGACACAAATTAAAATATCTTCAAAATGGTTTTTGATCATGTTAATATTAAAGATGGAGAGTACACAAAAACTATTTACACATTGGTAAATATATTTATTTTCCTTTTAAGTTAGTACTATAGAATGTATCTAATTATTGCCAATTGAAATATTATAGCATATTTGTTCTAAATCAGTATCGTAGATTTTATTTATCTGATAGTCCATAAATAGTCCTGTTTTGTGTACTTTTTAATGTTATTTCAGATAAAAGAGAAAGCTTTTCCGGAGGCAATCAAGGTATTAAATCATGTCATAGACGTTAATCCAAACAGGGCTGGCCTATCTCTTCTTGGATATTGCTACTTTCACATACAAGATTATGTGAATTCAGCAAATTGTTATGAACAATTGACAGAGCTACATCCCGAACATCCAGAGTATAAATTTTACTACGCTCAGTCACTATATTTGGCATCCTTATTTGATGAAGCTTATAAAGTTTCTAGTCAAATATCTGAACCAGAGTTCGAAGACAGATTGACCAAATTGCAAGCTGCAATCAAGTATGGAGAAGATGACATTACTGCTGCTAAGGCTTTAGTAGAAGCATGTCCTGCTGATGATCCAGATAGAGATATCAATTTTGGGTGCTTGCTTTACAAAGAAGGAAAGTATGAAGAAGCGTTGCAAAAATTTACTAAAACACTCCAAGTGATAGGGTTTAATGGGCATTTGCATTATAATATTGCACTCTGTTATTATCGAATGAAGGAATATTCTTTGGCTTCAAAGCATATCAATACTATTGTAGAGAGAGGCATTCGTGATCATCCAGAATTGGGAGTTGGACTTCAAGGGGAAGGAACCGAAATGAAATCTGTTGGAAATACTTTGATTTTGCATGAAACCGCACTTACTGAGGCATTCAATTTAAAAGCTGCCGTAGAATATCAATTGAAGAATATAGAAGCAGCGAGAGAAGCACTTAATGACATGCCTCCTCGTTATGAACATGAATTAGATGTTGTGACTCTGCACAATGTCGCATTAGTTAATATGGAAATTAAGCCGACAGAAGGTTTTGAGAAACTTCATTTCTTATTGCAACAAAATCCATTTCCGCCAGAAACATTTACAAATTTGCTATTACTCTATTGCAAGTTTCAATATTATGATTTGGCAGCGGATGTTTTAGCTGAGAATGCTGATTTAACATACAGTATGAATTCGTACGTTTATGATTTTATTGATGCAATTATCACTACTCAGACTTCTCCAGAAGAAGCATTCCAGAAGTTTGAAGATATATCATCCCGGTATTCTGATCAATTGAGAAAACTTACAAAAACTGTTCAAGAAAGCAGATCTCAAGGTGACAATGATGAAGTCAAGAAAGCTGTGTTAGAATATGAAGATGCTCTTGAAAAATATATTCCCGTTGTTATGGCTCAAGCTAAGATATATTGGGATATTGAAAACTATGCACAGGTTGAAAAAATATTCAGGAAATCTGTAGAATTTTGTAATGAATCCGATGTTTGGCGATTGAATGTGGCACACGTTCTCTTCATGCAAGAAAATAAATATAAAGAAGCGGCCAGCTTCTATGAACCGATTGTCAAAAAACAGTATGATAATATTCTGTCTGTGAGTGCTGTTGTTTTGGCAAATTTATGCGTGTCCTACATAATGACTACGCAAAATTTAGAGGCTGAAGATATTATGCGGAAAATTGAAAAAGAGGAAGAGCAACAAAGCTTCGAAGATCCGCAAAAGAAGTTCTTTCATCTGTGTATAGTTAATCTGGTGATTGGGACATTGTATTGCGCAAAGGGCAATTTTGAATTTGGGATATCGAGAGTTATAAAATCAATGCAACCTTTCAATAAGAAACTTGGGACAGATACTTGGTTTTATGTGAAAAGATGTTTCTTATCGTTCATTGAGAATTTGGCAAAACACCTGACTTCAGCCAAGGATTCCACTATCAAAGAATGTTTACAGTTTTTAGACGGATGTGAGAGCCATGGCAGGTATGTAGGAACGGTTATTGACACTCCTCTTCAGGATGATGACGCTACTACGAAGGCAAAGCAGACTGTTACTTATGAAGCAAGGCTTCTCAAATATATGATTCTCAAGATGACATCTATTGACAAATCTATCAATATATTGGATTTTGAAGATGCTAAGTAATATGTAAATTCAGGTATGAAGAATAAGACGTATTAAAAAAATGGAATAACAAATATATATAGGTTAATAAGTCAAACATTATAATATTTATAGCTTTATTGTAGGTTATGTTTTGTAACATTAAGTGTCTTTTTACACATAATAAAATTTCACAGTTACATCAATCGTAATAAGTAATTTTTACTTCATGTGTTTTTTTTCTTTGTATAAAATCTAAAACTTATTAATTACAATAAATAATAATGAGACTAATTAAATAACTATATTTATATAAATAATGCTTATATTGTAACTAATAAATTATTAATTTGGCAGTATTTCATCATTTCCACTTTAGATAAAATATGTCAAATAAATATAAGGTGGAGATGAATTTTTTTAAATGTGAATTGATTGTAAAACATTCAGTCAACTTCCATTAGAAGGTCGAAATAGAGGTATATGAAAGATGAACAACAAACACACACATTAATGAAATAAATTCAGACACATTGTGTCTAATTTTCTAAACTATACTTATATCATCCAATGATTTGAAGCCTGAGCCACCAGGCCACTATAATATAACTTAGCAGTGGCGTAGCTACCGTGGAGCAGTTCGAGCAATTCAGGCGCACGAATCACGAGGGGAGCAAAATTAGAAAATATTACTTATAACATAATATTAATACGCGCGAGCCAAAAAAATGAGAAATCACAATTTTTTTGAAGGAAGTTACATTACGTGATATGATCTTGGTAAAAAAATCTAAAAGTTACCAACTATATAGAAATCAAATTTCGCGATAAACAAGGGGGCACAGCGATTTCACTTGCTCCAGGGCGCTGAATATGTAGCTACGCCACTGATACCTAGCACACTGGAGAGTTCATACTCAAACTATAATATTGGCCATTAAGACTCAGAAAATGTTACTCAATATTTTTTAATAAAGTACCTACACTATTATTTTCTGGTAACGTGTTTCATTCTTGTTTCAAGTGTTTTTGAAGTTACAGTATTTTGAATTACATTCTTTGTGTTTAAATAAATTAATAAATATTTAAATAAATATATGCTAAGGGATATACTACATATGTATAATAAATATCCATCAAATTAGAAATAAAGTCATGCTATTTATAAAAGTTTCAGTAAAAAATAATAATTAGTAGGACTGTGAATAATCATACGACGTATATCCTGAGTATGGTTGATAAGCGGGTTCAGTTTCATATTCTTGGCTACTGTAATCGGTGCCATAATCATTATATTGTCTGTCATCAGCTGTCATAGATCTAGCAGTTGGCGGCCGTGTCTGTTGTTTTTGTGTTGGCGCTTCTGAGTTGATTCCTTTTTTGGCGGGTTCCTTGCTATCGCAGGGAAAATCTCGTGCGCAATCCGAAAATTTACGACTCTCATTGTGATCCCAATACTTCGCTAATCCATCTTTCCTGAAAAACAGAAATTTTTAGTCTATTATTCAATTCTCCATGACACGATGACAGCTTGGCGCCAAAATTTGGATGTAAGATTTGTTGTGAAACTGTCAAACGGCGCCATAATTATTACACCAGACTCTTGAACGGTGGTTTTTTAGACTATTCCAAAATAACACGGTGGTATATCACATATTTTTTTTTAACCAGTAAACCCGAATAATTGACAACACAGGCTGTGAATATCTCAAGTGATGAAAGCAATATTGTACTGAATGTGCGTAAACGGTATATTGTCTGATAGTGAATTATCTTTGTTCCGATTTTTTTTTTGATAAAATAAAAAATTCAATCAACTATAATAAATGAATTGATTATATCCATTGATTTTTATACCAGAAAACATATCTATCATTTTTACTATTGGTATATTTTTTTTACTCCGTTTTTTAAAAAGGTATCGTGTAGTGCGTATCCACCGTATAATATAAAAAAAGTCCGGTATATTAAAATCAAGGAGTGAAATTGATTTTCTTTCCCAGATAGTATATTTGGTAGTATATAGTCCAACGTGAAGTTAATTCCGCGTTGAGGAAATCATGTTAAAATAAAGTGTTATATTAATGCAAAATGTTTTCTTCCACAATGTTAATAATAAATTATTATACAGGCTTATATATATTATGCTGTATATTTCATTTAAGCATATATACATATTACTGATGGCAAAGCAACATATCTTATATCACACAGAAAAAATATGAAAAGAACTCTGTAGTTAATATCATCAAATCAAATTATATGTTTCTTTAAATCTCAACATTAAAAAATATTAGTTATTATAATTTAATAGTAACGTAATAATATGAAAATTGATGCAATTAAAGAGAGATTAAAGAGAGTTTGTTCATGTTTTCTTGTGTTTTACGAGATATTGCTTTGGCATGTGCGATGTAAAATCATTAAATATGCTAGTTAACTGTAAGTATTTTAACATATAATCTGAAAAAATCATAGGTGATAGTGCATATTAATCTACTTAATTTGTGATCATTACTTACTTCACAAAATATAATTGAAATGCTTGAAAGGGTCCCTTTTTCGCTTTAGCATGAAGTTCACAGATTGTTTTTTTCATACAATTTTCATTCCCAGATTCCACACTGGAAAAAATAAATATTTGTCATTTAAAAGAATGATTGTAAATTGTAAGAAATGTATCAAGACATTTCATCTGTCGGCGAAATTTGGAACTAGCCGCGCTACCAGACAAAGTCTTAAATTGATTACCAAGCGTCAATGTGCAGTACCCTCATAAAATAGACAACTTATATTCTTAAGCCTAAAATAAAATGAATAATATTGTAAAATGTTGTTCACTAATTCTCAACCGGGGTCTACAGAGATCTTCAAATAAATCAAAGACCAAAAAATACTTTTTGAGGAGGGATAGACAACATGCATTACGCGACCTACTAGTTACGAAAGTAAAAATTACGAACGAAAGTCCTGTGGACAAATGTACGAAAGTAAAAATCTCAAGATAGAGTGAGACTTAAAAAACAGGATTGAGAACTGCTGCCCTAAACCATGAGGTAATTGATTAAAATACCGTCAGATTAGGATTTCGCCAAATTTTTGAAAGATGAAAAAATCTTTGTATTCATTAATTTATTAAATTCATATGTTATGTTATCAAGGTTACCTTCTAATAATACGTTTCAGAATGTTAGAACCGCCATATTTTGTCAAGCTTCGTTTTTTTCTTTGATGAATGCCTTCCTTCGAATTTTGGACCAGCGAGCTGTCAAAACTAAAACTTCTGGCACCGTCTAAATCATCTCGCCTCTTATACGGATGATGTTCGCTGTATTCCGGTCCTGGTCCTGCAGATTCGAAACCGTGGAATGGTTCATGGTCTTGGTAGATTGTTGGGATTGAAAAGTGGTCATGTTCATGCTCGTGTTCATGGGGAACAACCACCTGCTTCAGTTCGTTGATTTTTAAAAGGTATTTGATTCCGGCGAACATGTGAAGCAGGCCAGTTACCATGCCAACGAACACCATAGCTAGAATTATTTTTATTATAACGAGGACTGCAACCACCCCAAAAGCAGTGTGAACTGTAAAATAGAGAGAGAAGCACAGAATGTCAAGTCACATGCGTCATTTTATGTCAGTCATGTTAGTTTGCAATAATTTTTACGTCTTATAGAGAAGTGAAGACTTAAAAATAATAATACAGTCAATTGTTAATGTGAAACATATTAAATATTCAGTTAAATAATGTCCAATCTTAAAGTAACATACTAAAATGGATTAATATATCCGAAAAATATATTTTTACAACCCCTATAATAAGAAAAAAACATGGTATACGTGACATTTTAGTTTTTAATAACTAACGATTAAACATAAGATGTTTATAAATTTTATGCATATTTAAACATGTCCCAAAGTAACTATCAAATTGATTTAGTTAAACAGAAGACGCCCAAGGCACAAATTACAATTTTCAATTGTATTAGATGAAATGCTTTGAAAACATCAATATTGTAATACAAAAAAGACACCCAATCAGAAATATTCACACAGAAGAAGTAATCGCTGTTTTTTCTAGCCCGCATACTAACAATTTACAATACATAATGTCTACAAAACGTTCGCGTGGCTTAAACATATTTGGCGTTGAAGTTTAAATATAAGGTTATTTAATTACAAATAAATTGTTGACCATACCTATTCTAAATAATAATTATTATCATAATATCACTTTCACATATTTTTTCAATACATATACGTATATATTGTTGTATTGTATTATATCGATATATTGTTTTATTTATAAACAAAAATACACTAAATATAATCAATTCCATGATTTTACGGACAAAGACTAATATAATATCAATAAAAATCCAAGCATAAAATGATCAAAATTTAAATTAGCAGAAGACGTCCA
Source organism: Rhyacophila evoluta (assembly GCA_022683975.1). Taxonomy (NCBI): domain Eukaryota; kingdom Metazoa; phylum Arthropoda; class Insecta; order Trichoptera; family Rhyacophilidae; genus Rhyacophila; species Rhyacophila evoluta. The sequence goes on from JAGVSQ010000014.1 coordinate 69,117, forward strand.
ACCCACAAAACATTCAATAAATTTTAAAGCAGTACGTTTTTCAACAATCTGGCAATCAGGAAAGATTATGTAATGTAAGTATTTAAATTTTCTATTACAGTTTTAATAACATAACATTTATACTAAATGTTAATGTGTTTCTTTAAATTTTCAACCGCGTTTTACTCCATTAGGTCAGAATGTGGCTTAGACGTCTTCTGCTTAACTACATCCAAATTGTGTAGCACAAACTATATCTGATCGATTTTCAAGCTGACAATAATTATAATCCGTTCACGCATTTTCACGTGATGGCGAAATATTGGCGTGGGTCCGTTCACGCGTTTTACGTTTACGTTTATGAAAATTACCTAAATGTGGCTTGAAAAAATGTCGTACGAACTTGATGTAGTTTCAAATTTTGGTGACAAATGGAAATAGACACATTAGTTTTTGTTTTGAAGTGTTTTATATGATATTTATTTTTTTCGCATGCTGAATTTAGCGTAAAACAGTAAACGAATATACTAACGAAGGACCCTTGCATAACACAATAAAGTTATACACTCAGCCACAATCATGTCATACGTTGAGATGTAGGGTTTATTAATTAGATAGTGTTTAAAAAATATCTAAATATACGACGGTGATTCCAACAACTTTGGGAACCACGAATCATGATAACTAAATAAGAAACACCGTTAAATATTATACATGTACGTGCAATAATACGTAAATCATATTCCTGATTTATGCTTAGAGCTTTTAATCAACAAAACAGTGTTACATACCAAATCTCGTTCACATAATTTATTATTTAAACACTATTGTAAACGAATGAAAAACACTCACGAAAAATTCCATAATGTCCATAAGGACCATGAGGATATTTGTGACCTCTTCTTGAAACTTCAGATCCTGAAGAGTCCGATGCCGTTGTTACTGTTGCAAATAAAACTATAACACATATTACATTTATTCTAAACATGGCTAATGTTATATGGTACCCACTTAAGTACTAAGCATAAGTGTGATATATGTTCGCTGAATGTGTAATCGTTGACTGAAATTTAAATTAAAAAAAAAACATTTTATAAAGACTCTCCTTCCCTTTGGAGTGTGTAGTTAGCGAGTAACTGACGCATGTCTCCTCGGAAGAGGAAAATATATGCTAATTGTCACATAATCGGCCCATGTAGATGGAATAAACTAATAATAAATAGTTCGGTACAAAACGAATTATGGTGTTAATTGCTTCTAAGTCAGGCAGATGTTGGACACATTACTGCAGATATTCGAACATGCTTGTTTAACAAGTTATAAGAAGTTCGCTTTCCAAAAATTTAGTTCTCGAAAATAAAAACACCATTTGAAAGTCGATTAATTGAATGGTATTTATTTATTTTACACAATTATCAGTTCAATACATTTACGACATGACATTAATATGATAATAGTAAAAATATTGTATTTCAAAACATATTATTAAAAAGAGAACGCATTAAAAACGAAAGGAATATTATAAAAATAAATGAAAGAATAAAGAGAGTATTTAAAAAATACTAAAGGAAGGAGAGAGTGTCTACTAAATAAGTTAGACAGATCCTATTCTAATAATGTATAGAATATCATTCATCCAAACTAACTCTCACATAGGTGGAATATATAAATGTCCGAGGCAATCTCGTTAAACATCACCATTGCTCTTCGCATTGGCATGACTACTGGCAGGATAGTCGTGCATTTAGGGATACAAAAATAGCTGATGCTCTCGATTTCTCAGATAGTTATCAGGGTACGTGCAGATCAGCATTAGCCAGAGTGGCAAAGTTATCAATTAGACCACTCATTTATAATGTTTGTAATAGTATGGGAATTGGGATAGCAATATTGATTATGATGCAAGATAATAATGTAAGTCCGTCCATATTCAAACGGAAATGGAGTGATTGGAATTATTTAAATTCCAATCACAATTATTTAAATTTAAAAATTAATAATATGTAATTGAAAAGAATGAAATAATTTAGAATTTAATAAAACAAATATATAATATAAATTAATAAGTAAATAAATATTTCTCAGTTTACGAGTACGTTTAAGTCAAGGGAAAATTGGGAATCATATGTGGTAAACTATTTAAGAATACTTCATAATCTATTTTTTCTGACATGTATTTGTTTGACTTTCTAAAATAAAATATCTATAATTGACAATATTAGGAGTCGCTGGTGAATTGACAGTGGTGAGTGAATCTATACCCTGTATTTAGATGATATATAATATATAATTTATTCAAATCGTGTCTAAGATAGCACTGACGTTCGTTTATTTTAACTATACAAACAAATGAAAATAACTTAAACAAGCAATGACAGTAGATAGTTTAAGAGATTCATTACACATTGTGTATACAGTATTAGACAAGCAGTGTACGTACATTATAATTATTGATTGTCACCGACCGATACATAGATGCATCTCGAGATCTAATTAGATAAAAAACGTTAATATTTAGTTATTTAATTTTAAAGTTCATATTACGACAATTGGCAATAAGGTGGGGATGAAAAACGCATTAGGACTAATTTCACAATCAATATCCCCAGAATTTTTCAAAAAGGGAATTGAAAATTTAACGAAGAGGTGGAACAACGTCATATCAAACCAAAAAAAACTAAAAAAATATTAAATAAGCATGAATATTCATATTAAAAAAAACATATTTTAATATTAACATAATACCCTATTTGTACCTTTTCTCTAATTAGGAAAATACTTTGTCAAGCAATTGTTCAAATTAATGTGCACCCAGTCCTGCATCTTTAAACCTTTTTTAATATTTTGCAGCTGTAAGGATCAAATTCGCAATTTCAGGCTATAAAACACATACACTAACCTCTAGGCCACAGGCGAGATATTAAATTTTATAATAATAACATGAATTTGATTATTTCTTGAAGTTATAAAAACTTATATGTAGATATTTATTTACTTGTGTAGTTTTATTAGTTAAATACCATATAATATTAATTTATTTTCAAAAAAATTCACTTTGTTAATAATTCTTATTTATATATAATATATTAAAAAACAATACCTATCGAAAACCATTCTCCAATTACATTATTAATATTTTAGGCATTTTTTTATGAAGATATTTTTTTCATTATTCATTTACTAAGTGAGACTATGAGATGTGTTCCTATAAGGTACAAATTGCTTGACCAAATATGATTAACGCCAGCGAAAATTGAGTTCACTCACGCTTTTGCCACGAAAATAAAACATACTAACAAGGAGTTACTCCATTTTAACGAGTTAGTAAAAGTTTCTTAGGTACAGAGAAAGTCATATTGAAGAAAGTGGAAATCATGATAACAATATTATTCGTCGTTGTACAGCCATTGGAAATCATTTAAGAATGAAACGTATTTCTACGCAGTTTTATAGTATATAGCATAATTGAAGTTATCACTGTGCTTTCTTTCTCCGCGTGTCATATTTGTCGGCGGATGTCGACGACTAATTAAACCTTTTTTATACTTTAATTAATAACTTGAAGTTGCTTTGGGATTTAGATTTATGGTATACGGATTCATTTTCAGTTGTGTTTTCTAACATTTCTAAATTCTTTTAGCCTTATTTTTCCGGTACTCAATGAGTGGCATAATCTTTTCAAGAGTAGCATCTGTAAGAATTGTAAATTGTGTTTAAGAGTAGCCTGTCATTTGTTTCGTTTTGCGTAGGTCCAGGATCTTTTCAAAACTCTGTATAATTAATTAATTCGAAACAGGTTAGAGAATGGATCGGTTGTTTGGGCCCTGAATCAGTTGAAATACGATCTTATGGTGGAGAGGGTTCAGAAAAAATTCTGAGACTTCTGTACGTGCGGGTATATGCATATTATCCGTGGCTTTATCCAATTGTTTTCATTTTAGACAAGCTTTATTACTGTGGCTTAAAACAAAGGAGGAATATGTATTTGGTGATGAATTTTTTCCACTTATGCGTAGTCTAATTAATAACTCTGTCACTCTGGCTGATATTGGTCTGTACGTCACTGATAACTACCTGAAAAATCCAGAATATCAGCTGATTTTTTATTCCTAAAGTCAGAACTAACTTGACAGTAGTCATGCCAATGCGATGAGAAATGTTGATGTTTAACGAAATTGCCTCGGTTACTGATATCTTCCACCTGTGTGAGGTGAGTTTAGATGTACATTATTGGGTATATTTGTAGAATAAGACCTTTATTGATATATTCTCTTATTTTTCTTTCCTATGCTATTTTCCAATTTATTTATTTTTATTTGCTGTTACTTTTACAATATTGATTTCACCTATATTAGTTCATTATTTAAAATATTATGTTAATACTTTTTGTTATTTTATATGCTTTCGGAAATCATGGGTTTGATGTAGATACTGGTATTAAGTTATTACATATAAATACAGGGGAACATAAACTGTTCTATTAAGAAATTTTGGAAATCAAT
>JAGVSQ010000015.1:0-73317 GCA_022683975.1 Rhyacophila evoluta
TAAAACCTTTACCCTGAATTAATATTCGTTTTCGTACTTTTTTGATCCCCAGCAAAACTGGCCTATATATGTTGTAGCTGCATCCGTATTTTGTATTCGGCGCACGGGTATATTTCCAAAATTCAGTACAAATAAGTGTTCGTCGCGTGCCATGATTCGTTACTGCATAGCAAGCATTTCTGCTGTAGTGTGATGGAAATTTAGTAAAAATATACACGTACAATAGATGAAAAATCATTAGCTGATAAACCACGAACAGACTATGCTTCAACATGCGTCAATAAGTCAATTCATTACAGTAACACCTTGATATGACAGACTTCGGATATAACGGAAAATGTATACGTAAAAAATGAAAGTATAAATATCGGAAAATGGTTGGAAGAATTCGTTGGATGGTCAAGATGCAGATATAGATTTAGAAATATAATAAATACATGATTTCTGTAGAGCAATAGAGAATAATATCGGAGAAGAAACAGCCGAAAAATATATCCAAGTATGCGTCGTTTATTTTCTTAACGAAAAAATGCATTCGAAAAACCGATTTTTATACGAGTATAACAGACTTTCGGCTTTAACGAAAATGCCTCACCCGCATTAGTCCGTTATATGGAGGTTCTACCGTAGTAACATTGAGAAATCGATGATATATGTACGAATCAATGATTCCTTTGACAACATTTAAAGCGCGAGTATTATATTTGACCTCTGTCAAGTGTGTTTACTTTGGTGACTTGAATTCCATGACCATACTTAACATATTTATTGATGATAATATGATCAATTCAATATGTTTGTCGAAGACCAAAACCTGTTGTACATTCTCACTATCGGTGTATTTATAAAACTAGGCACGCGTCTTACTCATTTCTATTTTATATAACCTTCAAACGTTAACTATGAGGTACCACTTTATCCGATGAAGGTTGAATTTATACTGGAATTAAAATGAATAATACATCAATATTACGTATTTTATACATATCTTTCATAAATTCCACGTGTTTATAATCGTTTGATACTTTCTTGTTATCTAGGGTCTTTATTCAAGAAGTCAAATTATTATACAATACAGATTAAATACATCCCAGTAGATCTACGTAAACTAAATCTAACCTTTCGGGAGCCATCATTGAAAATATTATATTTCTCATTTTTTTTTAAGAAAAAGAAGCCATCTAATTTTTCTTAAAGTTGGTTCACATCCATATACGTTATGGATCATGCTGTTTATCGTATAGTTTTTTCCACTTCTTGATGGCCTCTGATAACAGAAAAGTATGTGTTCTTTACAATGTTACATAAATATATATGAGTATGTTGTAATATTATGATTTAATAATCTCTTTTATAACGTTCATTATAATACAGAACTCGTTTCTAACTTTGAGAATAGTGTTCTATTAAATATAGTTTTTTTACGAGACATTTCAAAGTCTATACAAAAATATATATAAAAATTTATCACTATGGTATTGAATGAACATTGATGATGCACAACCAAATCAATTGAAAGTAAATCTGGCTGCACACTGTGGAATTATTCGATTTCTGGAGTGTACATTTTCATACTGTGGAGATTGATACGTTCCACTTTTAGAGTATAAATATACTTAAATTAACCGTAGGAACCGTGTTGTTTCAAAATCGTGCTAAAAGAGAATTGAGTATATAAAAAAATTAGTGCTTTATCAATAAATATAATAAATAGTTTGTAAACGAAGATTGGCGACAGATAAAAGCTTAATACAATGTTTTTACAGACGTAATTACACTATATCGTATCCACTGAGGACTATCAAACGGCCATGTTTGATTGTACAACCTTACACTATCGACATAAGTGGCATTTCATAATAACAAAAACTATTAACGAATAGCGAACTTAATTAAAAATCCAACTATACAGAAATGCATGCAAGTATTTAAAAGAAGTGTTCACAATTTACATACAACTCGTAAAGCAACTGGGTCAGACGAGGCGACGTCGGTTCTTATTTTACTTGTCACTAGAACTAAGCAATGGGGTCAGAATAGTTTTGATAGTTTTTTCCTTTTTCACAAAGAGCTGTTGCATTTTTATTGTCACTGATCATGCGATTCATGCTCGACAAACCAATAAAATGTTTCCAATTCAAAAATAAATATTGTCGATGTTTATAATAATGACGTAGATATAAAATAACTCTGTAAATACTGTCAAATGAATACTTATTAACTCTTTATTTACCGATAATACATCGGTTTTTGTTAGATTGGCAAAAATAATTGTAAGATGATTTGACTGCTGTTGAAATCTGTAGTTTCACAGGGGCTTTAAATAATCTAAAATATAAGACTGGATACCCAATGTTCTGAGCGATTGATTGATAAACAATGTGTCAAAATAACTATTAGCATTACTTATAATATGGTCCACATTCGTAGCAGTATATTTAAAGAAATTTTATAATCAAAATAATAATTACAATACACATTTGCAAAAGGCATAGTAACTAGTGATCAATATAATCTATATGAAGGGTGCTCAATTTAACACTTGGCCTGCGGGAACTGTAATATACGTTACGTTACGTACTCCAGTACTCGGAACGTTCCGTGCCTTATATTTTAAATATTTTGATGGCCAACTATAGTCAAATACTCTTACTGCATTTTTATAAGAAAACCAGAAAACTTCCTCGCTCTATTATACTTCGTAAATGTCGTCACTCAAGCTTCTTCTATCCTAGCCTATCATTTGGACCGAAATCGTATTCCTTGTCTTAGTATACTTTTTTTCAGTTCCGGTAAAATATTTTAAATACTTTCGTAATTTTTAAATGAGTTTATTAATGCCCATGAGGATTATATTATATTTTTTCTCAAACATTAAAAATTAGCAATATCTTAGTTTTGAGTGACTATTATATGAGCTGTGACAATAATATAATACTGAGATATTGATAAATGGGCTTCGCATAAAATCTGTAAATGTATTTATTTTCGCAAACTTTAAGCTCATTTTGCGAATTAGCCAAAAGTAGCCCGCAGGTTAAGTGTTAAGATACTATATTATAGCTCTGTGCTGATATCCAAAAAGTCCATTCTTTAATTGTTTACTACTATTAGTTCCAAAAGAGTTTTCACATTTCTGTTTCAAGTGCAACAGGAACAATACCCGGTGTGTTTATGCTCTCTTTACACATAATATATTATATTGTACTGTTTGTTGCAATTAATTTATAATTTGATCGAACTTTCCTAGTTAACTTAACAAGAGGTTACGTACTCCCACACTCCCAGTTATTCAAAGACAATTGTAAATGTACGTATTAAGTAGTAATCGGGGATAAAGTTGTTATTCTTTATTCTTTTAAGAAATGGAGAAAAAACTTTCGCCAGTTTGTCTACAGGCTATGTTTTTTTGAATACGTGAGTTTTGCTGCCTATTAAACCTTTACACCGTAAAAAACACAGTCGCCTCGATATAGTCGTAAATGAATGAAATTGAAACGACATTCGTTCACCCAAATAAATAGAATATTGCGTAACCAACTTTGATTCTAGTTGACCCTTGACGGATGGTTTTTAATTATTCATTCAATAGAGACGAGTCACAGGTCGATTCAGAGGTGTGCCAAAAGTAATATATAATGGAACTGAGGGGGTCAATAGACACACATTCTTCTATACGCAATAATTTCATATTAAACACTTTGATTGTGGACTCCTTATTATGTAGGATGATTAGCCACACAATCAAAGCTTTATTACTAAAAAAAATCAATAATAAACAATTATTTTCCAAGAATCTGTCCAAAACTTTCTTCGGTGAATCATACTCACCATATTTTATATACTTATTAACTAATATAGATTTTTAATATCAGCTGGAGTTCATTCTAATACTAAAGAGCTGCAGACTCTTCACACCGAACAACGGCTCGTTTCCATCGGTATTTCGATATACCCACGTATATTTATCGTACTATCGTGTATTAAACTTACTCATTTATAAATACTGCATCACATTTTTTGTACGAGCTGCTTTATCATATATTGTGGCTATTGACTCATATATGAGTTGATCGAACATTGGTCACATATGAGTCTTCGGCCATGTTTCTTTTCTATGAGAAATAACAGGGTTGCGATTTAGTCTTCTTCTGAATATTAACGAGAGATGATAGTATATCATTTCATTCTTTTGCACGCTTTCTCGCGAATTTCGCCGACCATTTTTTAATTTAAATCAAGTTTTTAATTTAAATATTTGTCATTATTTGATATATCATTTACGGTTACGGTCATTTATGATTAAATTGTTTAAGACTTAAAAGTAAAACTATACGAATTATTTAGTACACTACACTGGACATATTATATACAAGCACAACAGATGTGTTTAAAGTACGGTTTGAACTAATAACTCCCGTCACAATATGACGTTTATGAAAAAACTGTTTCTAACATACACACTAACAGCGAATTATTACGGTCTCAACCGTACCTAGCATAGCACCCCACTGAGTCTAGTCCAGACGTGATTAAACTGATAAAGCGGTACATTTACTCCCATACGTGTAACAGTAATCTATTACTGCCACCGAATCAAATTCACCCACATCCCAAAGATGTTGATGACATCTTTAGACAACATCCTTTAATTAATCAACTATTTTTTCACGAACACGTACAACAATATTTTTGACGTTTCTTCTTGTTTATTTATATTTATAACAATTCATAATCGGTTACAGTTGTTTTATTTCCGAGCTCTTGCCACCATAGTCTTCTAGAATCTTATATCCGCCTGAGTGATGTCTTACAGGATGACAATCACATCCATAATGGTATCCCCATATGTTGATTGGAAATTTAAAGGTCTTCAATCGGCCATTGTTTTGGGAGGAATAATTTTCAAATTTTAATTTGTATGTAATTTTGGACAGATGCGAAATTTCTTTTCATAAAGACTTGACACTTATATGATTTAGTCATAATATGAAATAGAAAACAACCCCTTGGAAATTACCACTTGGAAAAACACTTCTGTTCGTTACTTCACGGTTGTGACCAATTATGAGACTGATTGAACAATTGCATTATCTTGAATTGAAGTATATCTAAGCTGTTGGTACATTTTGATTGGTATAAATAAATCTTAAATTAATTTTTGACATGTTTTGAGGACTGGCGAGTGAGTATAGATAATATTTATACAGCTTGGTCGTTCTTTTTATAATATGCACGTAACTCAAATGCAAACTAAACACATATACGTAAATTATAATTACACACACGTACCTTAAGAATAATAATGGATAGCATAATCGCAAAAATAAATGACTGTAAAAGGAACTTGTATTGTGTGCGTTAAACTCACCTGGATATGCACTTTAATAGAATAATTATTATTTTTATGTTTACCCGCATCGATGGGCACATAACCTGTTTTCTGTTGACATTATTGTGTTGTTTTTCTTTAAAAAAATAGCCAAGCCAGGTGTTGTCCTTCGCTGCGTAAATTATGTTATATTTATCAACGTTTCCGAATAATCCCATTTGTAAAAAATATACTCGTCTTCACTTTCGACTCACTGTATAATGTTTGTAATTGCACTTTTAACATACTTTATATAAGATCCTTGTTTTTGTGTCGCTTATGTATCCTCAATATACCTACAAAATTATGGAGCGTATTCACATTATGGACCACGTGTAAATTGCATGTGGCATCTAATGGCAGTATTCAAATGCACCTCACGAATCACAATTGTATGATTATAATCGATGTGTTATTGCTCATCGGTGCACAGTCAGATGTCATGTTCGTATTTTTATCGATTTTGTCCATTTTTGTTTGCGTAAAAGGGGCTACACACGTTCATGTAAACTTGCGCAAGTATAGAAGAACGATCTGAAAAATACGGTGACCATGTGTTGAAGAATTTACGATATTGTAACACTGTTATTTCATTGTTTTCGTTTTACGGACCTCACAAGAAGAGTGATGAAATAAAGAAAATACTTAGAACAGCAGAAAATAACGAGAACATTTCAACAATACATATTAAGTAAGTTACGTTAGACAAGCAAAAAAGAGAACTTTCTAGTAAGTTAGATAATCACATGATATTAACTAAAATTGGTAGATGTCCCGCTTTGGGGGAAAAAATAAATGGTAACAGTGTGTAGACATTCAAAGCGTGAATATATCTTAAAGGATTATTTATATGAAAATGGATCGTTGTCCTGTATTTAATTCAGTGAAAAAAATACGTGTTTTAAGCAACTATAGGAAAACCTCAATTCAAATGATATATAGTATACAAGTGAACGCGCTCATCAACTGTAATATTGTAGGTGACAAAGAATGCACGTGATTTTTATCTCCGAGCTATAAGAAGGAGCGCGCGAGCGAAAAGGTTTGGAGACTATTGCTCCTGATAACGACGAGCATTATTGGTCAAACCCGTCAGCTGTCGCCCACAACAATAAAGTCTTGACAATGTGTCAGTCCATAATGCTAACAATCAATTTACGAGTATATATTATAATGCACATTGAATTTGACAAATTAACGTCATGGAATGTACTTGATTGCCCACTAACATACTGACACGTCCTATTTTTTTATACAAGCTTAGTTACACTGGACGTGTCGGTATGACTTGGTCCTGTGTCTATGACATGTTACGAATATGAAAAACATATAATACAAAATATAAAACAAATATTGTGAATCATTTATCATCTAGTACTAATGTACCGATCGTATCCTAATCACCAGTAGAAATGAAGATTAAATATTAACAGGCGATTATCATAAGGCGTAACTAAAGTACACTCAACTTTTTTTAACACGATTTTGAAATAACACGGTCCAACAACGAATACATAATATTTTAACACCACCTATGTGCTCTAACACGATTCCCATACACAATATAATATAACACTTTATTTAAGTTTTTGGTGGAATGTATCCAGTGTGTAACAAAGAGTTAAATTTAGTATATTTATTACTTGCTGTCGTTTCCTCCACCTGCTTCGTCTTTACACCCATGATACTGAAGTATACATTACCGTATTGAACGTTGTGCGCTATTCGAACAACCAAAAGTGTCCCAGGAGCAACTTTCTAAGACGTTGTTTGGCGTGCATAATACCGAGGGCTTTGAATCTCCGCAACAAAGTTTCACAAAGCATCGCCTCCTTATTAATTCAATCTAATATTATTCCTCGTGGTGCCCGAGTTGTTAGACTACGCGCTTATGCGGATTTATTAAAATGTAATGGTGCAAGACTGGATGCTTTATGGGTTGAACAAAATTGGCTGAAAACCAATTGCCTTAAAAAATATTGGTCAAGAAAGGCCTTCACATTACGAAGGTCCACATACTCTTTTTCCTGTATTTAGTGGAGATTCATTCATTCATCGGGACGTTAATATTCTAAAAGATTTAAACAAATATGTACTTAAGTAAAATGAAACTTTTCACACCCTATCATTGAATTCTTATGAATGAAAAAAAATCCTTCACTGTACAATAATAATAATAATATTGTTTTGATTCTATGATTACCATAAATTCATGGAAACACTAATTACATATCTCGTATCTGTATTGTTTATGGTATAGCAGTTATGTAGATCAAAACGCCAACAAGTGTGTAGGGCTACAGCCTGGATAAAAAGCTTCATGCATATTAATAGGATACTAGAACTACAAAGTTGGGTACGCATGACGGAATTTGAAGTATGAAATGTCTAGTTTATGAATTAATCATTTCATAAAACATGTTTGTTATAGGAGCACGTACTCAGTGTTAAAGGCATGGTCCGTTTGTGCGCTGATGTTCCGTTTTATCATTTACGTATGGCGACCGGAAGATAAACAAAGGACGGGCATTAGGTCCAGTTCGATATAGTTAATTACTGACTAACATAGTGTAGCGATAACGAACTTATGGCTTGAGGAAAAAAGTAAGAATTTTGTTGCTGTTTAAGTTCCGCAAAATATTAACCAATATAGTCCTTTTCGTTATTCCAAAATGCAGGACTAACATGCCAATAGTCGTGCAAATGCTGTGGGCAATAATTTACGAGAATTTTATATCGAGTGACTTTAGATGAATGCTGTTGTATACATTTTAATAATATGATTTGTCTAACTTTCTTGGTAGACACTCTTACAATAGCTTTCTTATTTTTCATAGTCTCCCATTTACAATATGTTCCTCGTATTATGTATGTTTTTTTTTATAATACGTTTAAACACTTTTGTCATTATTTTATGACGTATTGTGGATTCTTTAAACCAACAATTTGTAATATTTTCAACATTTAAAATAAAATGAATAATTTAATACTGAACGACTATAAATAGTATAATTGTTCGTATAAATTATTATTATTAGTATTAAGAATTCTAAGAACGATCACTTTACTTATGTTTGCTTTATTTTCTTTGAAATGAGTTGGAAATATGTTTTTTTTAATTAATACATTTTTCTGCACAAATAAAAAATAATCATAAATGACAGCATTTCTCGCTTGGATTTTTGAAAAACTACGTGGCTACCAAGAGGTTAAAATTGCCACTATTTTTGACAAATTGAAATCGTCAATCAAACATTTGATTGTGGAAAAACTGCATATATTTTTCACTTACAACATGTTATACCAGTATAAATACATAATTGTTTATTAAATCTTCATCTTGCTTGTTGTCTATAGCTATTTCCGTTGTCGTAATTAACGGAGTTTATTAATTATAATTACAGCTTCGTTCGATAACTGAGTTAAAAGTCTAGGGAACTTATAAATCGCTCAGATCCAGAAGTCGATGGATCGATTTCTGTAACCGTACAAATTTCACTATGTAAATGTAACATATATTTATGCGCAGATCCAAGATAGAATTCAAGCTGACTTAGGGATTGGCTGAAAGTCAGTCGTTGTGTAAAATTTTATGTTCAAAAAAAATATAGAGATCCAAATGATCCTCGTTTCAGATCAGAAATGTGGAAAAGAAATTGAACTCATTTTTGTAAAAAGATTTGTCATTCCTCTCATAATGCAATCATAATAAATTTCATCAGTCACCATTTAGAATCTTGCCCGATTCGCATTTATTTTATTAATTGTATCGGTCAACTTGTGTGGTCAAAAATATTTAATGGTCAGTCATTACATGGAATGGATCACCATCTCTTTATTAACAATAAAACACAATGCGATAAAGACCAAGATTTATGTAAAAGCTTGGAATTGTAAATTGTAAAGCTTATTGTATATCATATGGATAATATATAATTCCTGCATTTATCGAGAATCGAAACCAAATTTTCATTTACTCTTACTGCCCGATGGTGGATAGTAAAGGGCCATTACTTACATTTTATTTTATTTCTCCAAACATTCCGATTGCAAGGTCTTTATTCATAATGTATTCTTAATAAAAACCATATGATTTTAATGATGCCGTTACGAAATAAAAATATTGATCAATATCAGTAATTATTCCATGTTAAATCTAAGACCATCGTGTACGTATGTGTATCAGATGGCGTTGGTATTTATGTAACAGCAGCGTATATCATTCATTTGAATGATGGCATTATATCTCAGAGGAGAAGAAAGGGAGTATTCAAAGGGGCTAGATAGAGACATTTATCAGTAAAAGTCTCCATCCTTTTTATTTTATAATAATAGGTGGCCTGTCCAATGGAGTCGACGCATTTTTATAAATTGAGTCCATGAGTATCATTAAAAAAAGCTTTTAAAATAGCACGTGATTTTACTTTAAACAACAATGTGCTATCGCCAAAAATGAATGTTAGTTATGATTAAGCAATAAAAACTATCTTGGAGATGATCTGATATATGTTTAGTATGATATCGTATCAAGTATCAAAGATAACTTTCAATGACTATTTCTAAAGGTACTAGACCACAAGGCCGCTGGATCAATAGGTGAAATATGCGTAGAAGTTACATAAGTTACAGCAAAAAGTAAGCAAACAAGGAGAATCTAATGTAAATGGGGAGAGATTAATACAGCAATAGATTGATGACAGCTTATAACGAAGTATGAAAAAGCACACAAAAGTACACAAAAGTACTTTTGATATATAGCACAATTATTTGAAAAGCTTTTTTTCGATATCAAAAGCTCTTGTTACCGTTTTTGTGAAGAAATTTTATATGTGACGCTCGATTGCACTTACATATTATGTACTTCGTTAAAAGGCTAATCTATTCCCATGGATTCTCTTCCCATCACATCTAGATGGATGATTGTAATTTATCTTAGTGCGTCAGGCAGGACAGGTGTCTCAAATTACATATCACTAATGGTCTCTCTACGTTTTTTTACTATATAAACTCACCGATCCTATGCGAAAGGAATTTTATTTTATACATACAATGAATTCGATAGCTCATCAGTCGAAATCATATTATTATTTCAATTAATGTTCAGAGAGAACTTTGCGAGCTGAACCTTTTAAATTATTACGAATCGAAATAAGCTTGAGTTTTTTTTATATTTAATTCCCGGACGTGAATAATTTAATCTTCACAGTATAGAGGCCTGGCCCATTGGGTATATTATAGTCCATATTCTAATTTTAAAAAATCTTCATCGAACTGTGTGATTTGAATCCCCGGCACCGAAGCATGCTCGATTACCAATCAGCTGCCAGCGACAAAAGGCGACATTTATACACTTGCAGTATGGAGTCATTTTCATTATCCGTAATTCAAACTCTATAGAATTATGTTCTTTCTTTATTTTCTCCATTTTGTCAATATGTATTTGGCGGTATAACTATAAATATAAATCTTATATAACCAATGTGATAAGTCTGACATTTAATTTAACGAGATTAAACATCCCCAATGAAATGGATACAACATTTGCATTGATAACACAGTTCCTTTGATCATTCTTACTATTTTAAGCCTAAGGGAAGGCATAAGAGATACATCACAGCTGCGATGTATGGACGTTATGGATAGGGATTTACGAACATAACGCAATCGAACCATCGGCAAATTGTGCAACAAGACGCTGAATGGAGATATCTCTTTGAGTTTGTTTGACAAAGCCAAGGCCCACTCCGAGTTATAGCTGTATGAAGGTGATACGTAAACATATAGGTGCACAGTTTATGAAATTGAACACATGAGTTTAATTATGAAGCATTAATTGTATTTAGTATTTCATGGCTTTCTTTATGCTTCGGTTCATTGCCACTTTCGTGAAAAAGATATTTAATTAACAAGTTTTTTAATTTGCCGATGTAATAGTGAAAATATCATTTATGCAACTAAAAGTTACGTGATAGTGCAGATTAATAACTTTACACATTTATGTAATTAATATACAATCATATCAATAGCATAATCTGCAAACCAGTCAACTCCATGTATGTAAAATATTTAGGAGCAACAAAATACTTGGGTGAATGTGTATTGTTACTGCACGGAGTTGGCTGGCATGTGCGGATGGTTTTATGTATTTAATTGTTTGTGAATTTTGTGCATTCCGTGTGCAATAGTAAAATTAAAGCTGAATAAAATGAAGAATTAATTAACTGTATAATCAAGCTTATAAATAATAAATACTTGGTGATTCGTTCACCTGACCTGTCATTAAGAGTACAATCTTCTTTATGTCAAAATACAGACATAAATAGATAGACAGACGGTCCAGTAATTATTAAAAGAGTTTAAAGTGATATCCGGTCACAAACCGGTTTTTGTGAGAACTTAGAGCATTCTAAATTCGCCCAAGTCCGAAACATAATCTTGATTGTTTTTCACATCACCACTGATTAGAAAAACAAATTATTTCGTTTTTACACCAAATAATTTCATTTAACGCAAATTGGTATTATTTACCATGAAATCTTACAAAAAAATATTTTAACTATAGTAATGTATCTGTTATAAACGTCTTTAATCGAGTAGGTCTCGTCAAGAGATATAGAATAGAATATTGAATCCCGACCACATGGTGTAAGGTAGACCAAACGATCGGGATTGTAACGAGAAGTCAAATTATCATGGATGCCCATCGGGTTAAGCAATTGTCTGACAAACAATTCTCGGGAAAATAATCAGTCAAGACGTCTTCACATTGCAGTGGATATCTTCACACTATGTAGATCAATATGCTCCACCTTCAGAGCCACCATGGTATAAAATTAAATAAAAATATATAGTATTAGTTTTCAGATGAATTTCAATAAATAATCCCTGAACATTTAAATAAATGGCTGTTTGACCGTAAGTATAGTGATTGAATTGTATATTATGAAACGCTAGAATTATTTACAGATAAATAGAATAAACCGGACCTCAGCATCCTTATCTTTTTCCCGTGGCCTTTTTTATCCAGCACCTGGTAACAATAGCACTGCTCGTTGACTATCGTTCGGTAAACATAGTCAGCATAACAATACTTGACAATCAAAGATTAACAGTAAACAAAAATACGCCCGCTTTAATATATTTCACACGTATGTAATCTATTATTAAACAGTATTTATCTAGTGCGTCACTTAAAATTAGTATTTTACTACGTTGTACGATGATTATTGGATAGGAAAAGGTCGAGTTAAATATAGGAAAACCTCCCAGTTCAGCCCAGAGCCACACAGTCTCTTACGGTTTTAATTTAATAACATTACCTCATTTTATTTATATAACACGACCAGATAATACATTCTCAACATATTATTGTTTTGCGTTCTTCTAGCTCCTTATTTATTGTAATTTGGATACGATTTATGCTATCATTTCCAATAACGGTTATCTAATTTTGAAGTGTTTTTAACCAAAAAGTCCCTTTTCTGACAAGACTCGTTATAGTTAATATGTTTTGTTAATTTATTTTATGACGTATTCGCCCTCGAAGTTACGGAGCTTTCCATTTTGGCAACCGGGAAACTTTGTTATTGCATGTATTGTAAAACTTTTTACTGATTTTTTTTTCATCGTGTTCAAATTAGCATAATTTTCCACGCTTAATAAAAATTATATTGTCGTTTTATTCCGGATGGAGCATATTAACTGTCAGAGTGTGGAATGTGTATAAACTAAAAAGTCGTGTAAATATTCCTTGTTAAACGTTATTATTTTTCTAAAATTACGATCACATTAAATAAATATTTTTGTCAAATGTTTTAAATAATACACGAAATTGAAAATATTACTAACAGCTTTACTCTGAATCCAGATGCATCATGTTTAAAAAAATTATTTTCAATATCATAAACTAGGAAAAATCTCTGGAAAACGTTTAAATAATTTATTCTTTAAGACTCTTCATAAAAAATAACGATGAAAACATTTCCGATAAATAAATATTTATCGTGCCGGCGAGAAACGTATATTTGTGTGTCTTCTACTATGTATAATTGACCACACAGTTGAATTCTCACGTCTATAATGGAGAGTTTAATCTTGCCAGTTCAATAGAGAATATATATACCTAGTACAAATATCACCTGGCAAGAATAAAAAAAATATATTAAATATAAAACTACTAATATCAGTTGGTATATTCACTGCCAGTGATCAGTGATTTGATTATAAAGCAGATATACATCCTGCCATGAAACCGGCAATTTTTTTATTGTTCCTGTTCACCTGTGCCTGACCAAAAACTGTCTAATTCAGCTGCTGTCGAGTATATTTAAAATATATATATTATATTATAAATAGAGCTTGTTAAAATAAAAATTACCCCACAGCGCGTCATGAATAATTTTTATTTGTATACACTTACAATAATTAGCTATCGTCATCGCGAACTAACTAATGCATTATTTTTAAGAATAATTAGAAAAAAAATGTATATGTAAATGTATATCCGATATAACGACGTCCGTTATATCGAGATTCTACAGAACTATTACAATACTTTTACTTGTGGACTGTGAACTAAAATTTGTTATTCATTTTCTAATATAATAGTTTGTGCTATGTCTGCTCCGTAGATGATATTGATGGACATTGTGAAGATCCATATTATAATTATAAATGATTTAACAAATTAAGTATCACAGGGAAGACATATATATAGAATAATATATACCATGTGCGCTTCTAATGGAGCATGCGGATATCTGCATGTATTTGTACATTATTGATACTTGTATCTAATGTGAAAGGTGATGTCACATGTAAAAGTCACGGCATTATCAAAATAGTTCTGTATTTTATTTATTAATGAGGAGAAATATAATTTCATAACATTTCCTGTGGGTATTTTTGTTTTGTTGATTATTAAATTAAATCGTAACGAAGCATTTACTTGTTGATCAATGAATAATTCTGCGGTCGGGTAACCGCAACATATCAATCGAGATAATGGCGATATTTTTTACGCCTATCTATTTTTAATATTAAGTATTATTTTTTGAATTACCCATGGCAGTCAAGTAAATGAACCGATAAGTATAATATGCAACTATTATTTTCGATATTTTCAACGCAGTATTTACTATTAAAAAACTTCTTATGTGTAAACAATGATGTGTTTTATATTTTATCAATAATGCTGTTTTTAAATTTGGAATATTCGTAGTTTTCCCGGTGGTGACGCTTAAATAAAATTTTGTGACTGTTAAGTTTACTAAATTGATCGGGGTTAGTGTAGCCGGATGACAGAGCAACATTGATGGTCGAAAAAAACTTTCAATCTATAAACCACGCTCCTTCCTTTAGATATAATTCATATACCTAAATAAGAATGTATTTTTTTAATATATAGTGTAGCTTAATTAATTTTATCTATATTTTTTTTCATATCCAAGACCGGGTCTTTATTTTATTGAGTGAAATTTTGATTCTACTGCAAATTTTGCTATAGTGAAATTTATATTGCATTCAATTCCTCAGTTTCATAGACGTGTGTATATCAGTACGTTATAAGAACTCCTCCCAAGCAGTAAATAGTTAGGACGTAAAATCTCCACATGTCATTTTATTGTCATTTCCATCATTTTTGCAACACTTTAAATATATTCTAATCCAACGGGATGCTATCGACATACGAGTATATCATTATAGAAAATTCAGTACCAATTGCTGTCGATGATCTTCCATATAACTAGCACGATGCTTAGTCTAAACCTTTACATCCAACAAAAACATTTCCGGGTGAAATCTTACACATTATCCACACAAGTATCCCTTTACATCAAATGCATATTCACTCTTATTAGCTATACTTGCAATTAATTTGAAAGTCTCCACGTGTCTTTTTACCACTAGTTTTATTTCAGGACATTAACTTCGGTGATACTGTGTTATGTTCTGCACAGTCTTACGATCTCAGTCTTCGAACCATATTTTTTTTTCTGACAATTAAAGCGAACCCTAGTGGGTGGCTGTTTATAGCTCTTGAGCATAGATGTAATATATAAATAATATCATAGAGAAGTAATAAGATTATAATAGAATAGTTATTTCCAATACTAATTTTCTTTTTCGTAAAAATAAATGGACACAAATAAACTTATAATTGCACTTATTATTGAATATATCTTGCTATTTCCCCTATTAAGTTTAGTCAGTTTCACCAGTATGGCAACCCTAAGAGAATGTTATGATCATTTGATTATATTGCATTTTAGGCGCGTATTTGTAATTAGTTCATCCATTATTCTCATCATTAGTGTTTTATGTCAATAAGTTTGAAAACCTTTAATAAACCCTACCTCTACAATATAAATCTACGCGTTGTTTACTGATATATAAATAAGGCTTTTATTGATGAAAATTCCTGAATCAGATATTCGCGTTAAATTTATACGAACACATAAAATAAAAGGTACAATTTTATTATCTTTGTATTCTTGTTTATAACTAGAAGTTTCCTTATAAACATCATTTTTATTGCGTTTTAGCAAATATTATATTGCACTGATATACGACATTTATGCCCTTTTCAAATTGCATCAAGAAACCGCATTTTATTGCGTCAACAGCATATGCTATTCTCCTACATCTTACCAAATATAATATCAGATATAAATCATAAGACATTGATTGCATGATTTCATCAATTGCATTAAATTATTGGGAAAAACTATTTACTAATTATTAATCATATTTGGGTTTATTCTGTTTCTCATCGCTAAACTCGAAAGAAACCATCATTTAGTCGTCATTTTACAAGTACCAAGAATCAAAATAAATAATTTGTGACTACGGATTTTCACAGTAACTCTAGATGGTGTAATCTGACTTGAAGTTTTCAATCTATTATATTGAATAATTATAAAAGAATCTTTCACACGCCCTTCTTTATTTTTTATTTATTACGTCCCCCGTCCCCCCCCCGAAATGCCAGCATATTTTTTCTTTACTTCTTCATATACGTCATCTCATTCTTTACTTTTCTCGCGAATTTAATGTATATGTTAATAATATTGAATTGTTTTGTTTCAGGACGCTTAAATCTAGTTCACCTGTCCATCCAGGATAATATTATATGTAAGTTATTTCATACAATTTTCTTATTAACTATTCTTTGATACTCCGAATACGATAACCATATCCTTCATACACTAAACGTTCATTACAACAATCTGGAATTTAAAAAAATGCCCCCAGAACAGTTAATATAAATTAACAATAACATGTCGTGTAAAATAATATTTAAAATTAATTAAACAAAATGATCTGCATCTTAGAAACTTTACAGCTTATAACCCTTTAAGTGTACTTTACAACCAACTTCAAACAATTAGGACTGTCGTTTCCGTATACCGTTCGACCACCAGCTTTTTAACCCCTCTGAATTCATTATCTATCTCAAACTTGTGCCCTACTTGAAAATGAACATTAATATTCGCTAACCGTTCTTTAAAACACTCCTGATATCCTGCTTACATAAAAAATCTCTCTTTCACCACCAAAACTCTTCTGTCATATGTCGCAATATGGCTTGATCCACGTCGAAGCATGCCGTATACATATTATAATATAAATAATTTCTTTTAATTTGCACAAAACACCAATAATTCCAGCACTCAACAATAGTTTATTCCACCCACATATCCATTTTATACTGGCATTTGTTTTATATTGTACATTCAAATTATTTATCTACACCGACGTAAAGATGTTTTTTCTCTGTAATTTTATTTTTATGTAGGTGATAATGCTACTATAAAATACTCAAATGGATATAGCATAAATGTAAAGATAATAATGAAACATACAAGACACATTTTTATTGCAATGTTGTACACTTTCTTTTATCTTATGACACTTGACATTAGACACGATTATCAGCTTTAATGTTTATATACTCTGATGTAATGTTATGTGAAAAATATAATTAACTATGCAAATTACTTTTGATATTACCTATTTTTAATTAAACGTATGTTATTTTTAATATTTTTTATCATTATTTTTAAGTTTTTTATGAACTTTGACATGTCTTTTCACCTATTTATTCTGCTAAATTAGTTTTGTTGGGATCTGTTTGATTTTAGACAATATTGGATTTATCATTTCAGAGTTAGTCTTTCAGATGCAAAGGCTTTTGGGATTAATATTCAGAAATGCTAAAGATTCTATATTAATTATAAAAGCTATGAGAAATATGGATAAGATAGTTAGCTGTCATGTTTGAAACAGAATAAACAAAAGAAATAGAATAGTACGTACTTAAACATTTGAAACGCTTTGAATATGGACTCTCACAATTCTTATTAATTTGTTTCACGGCACAACTACAAACAACGGAAAATATGTTAGATTCTTAATACATAACATATCGATGTCTTAATCTGCAAACCAGCTGACTCCATTTACGTGAAATGTTAAGAGCAACGAAAAACTTTAATGAATATTTATGTTACTGCATGGAGTTGGCTGGCGTGTTTCATTTTTGTGAATTTCGTGCGATAGAAAACTTAAATTTGTTTAAAATGGTATCAAAATTAGATTTTTCTACTATGGGTGGAATTAACTGGTTTGTAGATTAAACTTTTGATATTCGGAAAAAACCAGATTGCATCATAGATATAGATACACAAGTATATGTTTTATCTATTCTGATTCCAAAGATTTTTTACACGCCATCTATATTAATAATTCTTATTCTCAATACACCGTCTTCTGTACAAAGGTTGTTAATCATGAAAGCTGTCTTCTTCTGAGATCACTGGCTGGATTAAATATTAAAAATATATATATATATATTACACGCTACCTTTTAATCAAGTTTACCATTTACACTTTGCTATTTTTAAGCTTTCATACGTTACCGTATTGAGTTTTTTTTAATACATCACCTTCCTTTGAAGACCGTAACGGGAAAGATTAATGTCTTCCTGTCGGCGTTTTTATTTATTGTCACACCGTTTTATTATTGTATTGGTTTCGTTGACCATACTCTGATAATCCGTGGGCAATATGCTAACTAGGCAATCAATCCCCAATGGCGTTTGTGCATTCAAATTTGACTCAGGCTTGCGACATAAGATATTTGTAAGATGTAAAATTTATTTCAGTATTTGGATTAAATTATGGTTTGTAGAAACTGAAACCAATAAAATAATACAAAGGATTCCCTTTATTTGTACTGGTGCTTTAATTAAGCAATATTGATGAAAATTATCGGTGTCAAATTGCATTCTATGCATTATGAGTCTAGCCACTTTATCCTTCCGCAATTCTTCATCTTACAATTCATCGCCGCAACAGTTAATAGCTTCTAAGATTTTAATACAGCATTTTTACTACCCGACTTTGTCCGAGATAGTGTCTTACTATCTAACTTACTATCTTACTAGCTAACTAACACATTCTTTATTTAAATTAATATTATTTATCCGTATTATAAATTTATTTCAATACCTAGTTGCATATTATACAATACCAATTTTCAATCTCTGGTTGATATTTAAAGTTGAAAGTAAAACAGTTGGCTTAAAAATATAAATCAAAATAACATGTGAAAATTTCACGCCCTTCCTGTTCATCGCTTGGGAGGAGTTCTTATGACAGATAGACGCAGTTTATTTGCTGCTCAATCAGTATAGATTGGTCACAAATAATACATAAAAACATTATTCAAAAACCTTTTCAGCATTTGACCATTTCTTAATCATATCCATTCCTGAATTGGAGCATATAGATATTCACGTCATCAAGACTTATCCTGTCAGATTGGTTATCTGTCAAGTTATCCATTAAATATGAAGTACTTCTTTTATAATTTTCAAAATTCTTTGTGCAGCTACAAAGCTTGAAACCGCGAACCTCAACGCCAAAACGGCTTACTACTATAAAATATTGCAGGATTGACAAAAGCATCTCATATACCCATAACTAAACTAATGTTCAGTATATTTATTTATATGGTACGGCATGTTTTTAAATATTTTAATCAATTATATATGTATTGCTGTACAAAGTACATATTACGTTGTTGGATTTAGTTAAGTCCAACCATCACTTCTTTGTCCCACATTCACTCCAAATCTAAATACTTCTTCATTGAAGTGAGATGTGTGATAATCAATAAACTTTAGAAGTGGTTCCCTAATTGCAGGTAAACCATCACGAATCACCTTCGTAATTGGTGGCTTCTGAAGCACAAAGGAATGCTAGAATGTTAGTTGGCTAACTATTTCAAACTTACCTGTTGATTTCCTTTGATCTAGACCAGTGTTCGGTAACAACTAAATTGCAAAGCATTTTGTAGTTGCTTCCAGCACGCTGGAGCTTCATTAAAATTAACCTTACCGGTGTATATCATATTATATAACACGTACATATATACATATCACCGATGGTAAAAAAATACCTCGCTTAACCCATAAATTAATAAACTCTATTCCCTATTATTACATCAAATCTATACGTTCGTTTTTTCACTTATCAAAATTGTTATTCTTTAATCTAAATCTATTTTTTTATATTTAAAAAACCTCTCAAAATAAAATTTTACGTCGCGGAAATACATATGGATTCATATACTTTAGGTTCAGGCATGGCTTAAATTGTTCTAAAATAACTATATTCATGATTTTTATCAATTCTTACATTCGTTTATATGTACAATATATATTTAAACGTGGTTAAAAAAACATGGAAATATAATATTCAAATAAACCTTTGGTTTCGTGTTTTCAATAAACATTTTGACACAATTTGCGTAACCTTTAGTATTGATAGTATGCTCAGTTTTTGATTGTTATTAATTGATTAATTTATTTTATCTGCCAAAAAAGTACTAGTAATTATTTTTACAACGCAAAATAAAAATTTGGCAGATCGTAGTTATGATTTGCTTATGGTTTAGTTACTGTAAATATTGTGTTTTTTTTTTTGTGTCGTATACCCTAGTTTCTTTTATGTGTTTAACTATTGTTATATGGTTAGCGTCACTTGGACCATATAATCCAGCATCCTTCTCTCGTCGATAAATTATTACTAGCAGTGCAACGAATCATCCGTACAACAAATTAAATTGAATACAAATACCACATAAATCATCATTGGCTCACTCGCTTGCCGAAATATAATAAAACCAATAAAATTAAAACGGGCGTATGCTTTCTTTACTCAACTGTAATCGAATAATAGTTAACCGCAGTTTATATACAGATCTATTCAATGTAGTGGTCTTCCAATCAATAAACATGTCGTTTAGATGTAATTTATCGTTTATTTTTGGGCAGTAATATAAAGACGATTAATTCTCATTTTCAATTGAATGTTGATCGATTAATCCTAAACAGACCATCGAAAGCTGAATTATGTATAACTGAATATGTACATTTTTAACGGAACTTGTACATAAATAATATATCTGATATCAATGACCATGCTTTTTTAGATTAGCATTGATAAAAACATTCCATTGTATAGTCCCAAACAATGATATCAAAGCTATGGATCATATTAAGTTGCCTCGCAACGTTCAATATTTTTACAGTTCAACAGTTTGTATTTTAATTATTTATTAAAATATCCATAGTCTTTGTAGTTTTATAGGGCTTTATTCACTTTCTATCGTATAACATTTTATTACATAGCGCATACGATTATTAACCTGTTTTGAAAGTGTATGGAACAATCTATACACAAATAATTAAATATAAATGATAAAAAATTAACTCGGAAATGTAAATTCACCTGCATGATGATTTCACTGAACGAAAGTATTAAACTATATATAATATCTACTATAATTCAGGAATATATAAATATATTGACAATAAATACTAACAAACTACCTCTTTTGAATGTTGTTTTAGATTTTGAAAATTTTCCAATTGTGTTTTTTGACCATTTTTATTATATTTAACAAACATCTGGAAATATCTTGTGATTGAAAAAGGTTTACATTTACTGGTATGCAATAATTCAAAATCTTCTACCAGAAAATAAGTATTTTATAAGTATTTGATTAATCATATTATTAGAGTATTACGAACACCCTGGCACCAATTTCAGACTTTCATAAAATTAAGATTTTTTTATCTCTTATTATTTTACTCTGGAAATGGAGTATATGAATGTTCGCATTATCAAGGTTTATTTTGACACAGTAATTACAAAAAAAAAATGGTTTTTAGTCAATTGCTCAACCCATCGGAGATACAATGCTGCATTTTTGGATTTTTTTTAAATCCTAGAGCTGCGGGACCATAACCACCATCTCCGTCTCTAAAACAAGCGCACCAACCTAGTGTTACAATATATAATTTTACCCCGCCATGCTAAAAGCTTATTACAAAGTCCTTCTTCGAGTAATAAGTATTAAGTGCACATTATGCGTTTATTTTTATTTAAAATAATACGTATTTTGTGAAATGTGAGTTTTAATGTGTCAGATAAAATATTAAATATTGATACTATATCATTTATAACTAAAACCTATTTCAACCATGCTTACTAAAATATCACAGATAAAACCATGTTACAACAATATTATTGACAAGAATTACTTGTCAACAAATTAAAATAATTAAATGTGTATAATTTAATGCAATTAACGCAGTACTCACAATTATAATTACAAAATATTTTTTATAAACGTTTAATAGTGGTATAACGTTATAAATCATTTATTAAAAAATACGAATTGCATTTATAAAAACAGATATCTAATTCGTTTCTATAATGCTTCTGTGCCCTTTTCGAAAATAATAATATTATGTACCCCTCATTTATTTATTGCATTTGCAATATGTTGCACTATTGTAAATACCTTTTTGGGATATAGGTAAGAATGGTGACTCCCCAATTAAAGAATTAACAATAACCACTTCCCCTCCAATCGTGTTTAATGGATACGGGGCAGTTATCACTTCAGAAGTATTCTCGTGAAATTTATTACGAACATTACAAAGTAATGCGATAAATTACGAAAGGCGGTAGATTTATTGCAATTTCAGAGAAAGGATAGAAAACGTGCGAGCTTTGAAACAATTTAAGCTTCGTCTGAAGTCTAAAGCTTAGGTACCAATATACTCATACTGACCTTCATAACTAACATCGAAGACTCAGTATTGTACATTTTTAAGCTGCTTGGCTTGTAATAAAAAAATAATCACATAGATTACTAAATGTAATGTTATTTACAAGTTCCACAAATGTTCCAAATGAATTGTGTAGAATAGATGCCTTGTTTACTAAATTCGCTGAAAACGATAATCATATGGATCTTTTCACAGTAAAAAGATTAATCTTGGCATATATTAAACAATGTCTGTATTAATTTGTATAGCAAGCAGTAATACTCGCTGAAAAGATATGGCCGAATTAATTAACGTGCGCGTTATGACTCGATCCACACTAAAGGACGCGGATTCAAGTCCCATTCCCCGTAAATAACAATCTGGAAAGATAAATAAATCTTCTTATTGTGAGGATCTATCTATATTCTACACATTGTTAATAGGGCATTGTTAAAAATGTTTATAAAATATTTGTGCCGTGCTGAGAAATAAAATTATCCACATAGGTGATGAACTGAACAGTGCCTGTGGTTTCCCAAATGAATTCCAAACGCAGTTATAATGTATCAATGTCGTAAATTATTATCTTCAAGCTTTAATGAATTTTAAAATAGAATTTGTATACTGTAGCCGGTAATAGAAGAAAAAAGTTTCTTGGAGACACATGCGAAGATGATAGATGGCAAGTAAGATGCGTCCATAAAATGAATGCATTTATCGTTTAACATTTGAAAGTTTATGAATGTTCTATGGTTTAAAATCAATCCCCTTATTGGGGATCGTATTAGTTATGCATTTACATATGATACAGTAATTACAAAAATTGCTTTTAATTTTTCTATTGTACCAATTTGAAATATTGTAACGATATATTTCTTTAAATGTATTTATAATTTGAAATAGGAGATGCGCTCCAATACCTTTATAATACCGTGGCAGTGCGTAAAGTGAATGAAATATTTGTCCCGGATAATTTATACAATTTCAACCCTAATTTAGGTTTATTCGCTCTGACAAACGTGCGGCGCGCGGCAACCCTTATGATTTATTGTGAATTTTATTGATATTTCAAACGTGAAAACGCATTGTTGTTAATTTAATAATATGTTATATATACAAGCTTATGTTTGATGCATAAATGTATCAGGGCTTTAGAGTCTTGGCGTGTTTTATATCTGATTCAAACTGAATAATTTTTAGATCAAAAGTACCTGACTTATAACCTTACTAAAAGCTAATAGAAATATTACGTCTATTGAGTGGTCGTGGTGGTACACTGCACAACATAAGTATGTACAGTTTGTATGATATTGATTACATTAATTCAAATGAAATCTCATAAAAATGAATACAACTCTATGGATATTTATTAATACTTTAATTAATTAAAAAATATATATTATTAAGAAATAAACGGATCATATCTTTCCGGTTAACATATTTAATACGATCGAGTAATAAACCTCGATAGTAAATTCGTATTGTAAACTATGTTAGTTTTTTTGGAATCCAATATAGACAATGAAACCCCCCTATAACCGACTTACAATTGAGAACTAATTGGGATATACAGGTGAAACCTTGTTATAATGGAAAAACGTGGCCAAAGGCATGGTTTTTTTTTTTGAATAATGTAGATTTTACCGTCTCAAAATTACCTCCATTTTTGACTTTTTATTTTCTATTAATTTTCCTGTTTTCGTATTCGAGACCGGGATATATTTCTTTTAAATATCTGTTGTTATAAATAGATAGAAAATCTTAAGATTAATGACAATACTTAAGCGAGGTAATTATTTAAAATAATTTAAGAAATACATCTGTCCGATCGCTACTTAACACGTCTAAAGAAGATTAATGATCTCTTTCAAAGATGGAAATGAAATTTCATAACGTTCCGAAAACATGCTTACGCAATTAACGCAATAGAAAAAAGAAATCGCAGCATATTGTTGTGTACGTGATATTGTATTCAGGAAACAAAAAGCCCATTCATATTTTTGAGGAAACTTTTTGCTTTCCATTTCCGGTTATAAGCTTTATAAAATGTACTACGCAAACTGTCGCTATATTTCACTAACCGCAACATCCATTCATTACATCAAAAGCTTTTATATCTGCGGCGCATTCAAAAACTCATCTTACTCCACGCAAAATCCCGTGAAAGTTTTTTCTTTGTCTATGATTTTTCATTTCGGCGGGAGATTTTCCCGTTTTTTTCCGGAGTGTGCTCATATAAAAGTTTCATGGCTTTTAATGTGCATTCGCTTGCGATGTCTGGAGGTCTACTTGTATATCCCCTTGTTTACCTATTCCGCTTTCCCTCTGCCTCTTTTCCCCTCTTCCACTTTCGTGTTTTCGCGCTCATCTCCTATGACTGGTGGCAAACCTCCGGCACTCGTGTCTCAAGTGATCTAACATGGGAGATAATTTATGGCTATACACGTATTCGACGAGACGGAAAAAAATAAAGTGCTTCAAAAACTGCAGTCACGCTTGCTTTCACGGAATGATTTTTTCTAAATGTCAAAGTTATGATTTATCCACTTCTTATTCCAAACATTTTGAAGGTTAATAATTAAATTGTCTTTGATTTCCTTAAACGTTGTGAAAGCGTTGTCCTCGATCATTTATTTATAATACGAAGAAAAAATATTGATATATAACAGTTATTTTAGCGTCTATACTACTTATAATACATATATGCATTTAAACCCAATTCAAAACAACAAAAAAATGATTTATTTTCTTTTTAATATAATAGACAGTTAGCTTTTGATTCAGATAATAACTTACGAAGAAATTTGTGTATGAAATGATTGAAAGATTCGAATTAGAATAATTAGTATTAATTTTGTTTTGGCCTAGTAGAAACCGTTTTACAACGATATGACAATCATTGTCACTATTTCTTAAAATTTTAAACTTAAAGGTTTAAATCACAGAGCCTCGATATTTTTCTTCGGCCCCCTTTTCTTTGCCTCGCCATTTCCGTTTTTTGATTGAGACTAATATATGGAACTCATTTTTCAATGGAACCTCGTTTTTTTAAGTTGCGTAATATAGATCCAATTTGGCTCCCCAAAAATAATTTTTGGTCTATGTCTTGATGAATATAATCGCTTTATATGATTAAATATCGGTATCAATGCTTCATAAAATCTCTAACCTCATCAATATATCCACAACAAAGTAGTTTTTTAAGCTCATCGAGTCAAAGTAGACAATACATCTTAGGAACTTAGATATCTCACGAAATAAGTTATCAATTGTGTTCGTAATAATGGTGTCATAGGCATAAACAAAACTGACTTACCGACGCATAAAATTATAATATTTATAAATTATTCAACTGTTTATCATAATGTAGAAAATAAAATAATTTAATTTCTTTTTTTATCTTTTAATTCATATTCTTAATTAAACTAATAATATTATTACTATTATTTTAAGCTGTTATTGGAATGACATTTAATTATATGCTTAATACATATAGATAGAGCTGGTATAGGTACTACAATAAATTTGTCATTACGCTGGACCGGTTCCATCTATAGAGACGACAAATGTTCTTAAAGAAAATCGAATTCTAAATTCAGTGCTCAATCAACTTGACGATTGTAAGATGTATTACATCAAAATGAATTGATAAAAACTTTCTCCTAATTCTATACCGAAATTGTTGGGTATAAATGATGATGGCATAAATAATTCTGGGTAGGTATAAGATTCGTGAGGTGAATATGAAACGCATTCTCAGTTCCAACACCGATCCTCTCAACTAAGTAATCACCCGCCTGTCTAATGTTTCATGGCCCAAGGAAAGAGTTCAGTTCCTAGACAAAATAATAAGTGGGAAACTTTTGTTGTTTGAATTAAAGTGAGGCAGACTTTTATAAAGCTGTTTAATTAAAGCTTACAAAGTACAACTTAAAAGCTCTTTATCATTCAAAAAATTTTAGTACTCCAACACATTTATGTTCATATCACGTGTGTGCGTAAATAGAGTGAAATAAATATTCTAATGTATTTGATAAAGGATTATAATGATCATCGACATCGGCAACTTTTTCTCGGATGTCCGATAATACAGAAAAATATTAAGCGAACGCTACACATATTCAAGTATTTTCAACACACCATCTTAGCTTCTACAAAATATTTGCAGTCCTCTCCATTATGAAAGTTATTGGACTAATTAATCATCAACACCAGGAAATTGTAGATCCTTTTCACCATATCCAATATCTATCAGCACTCCGTTTTTCCTCAAGGCTTAAAGATGATCAGACTTATAACATTGGGAAAGAAAACGGACGGGGACATCATTACTTGAGCCTACTTTACGAAGATATACACAAGTTATCTGCATTTGATAATATTCGTATAAAGCCCAAGTGTATATTCTCTTCTAATACAAAATGCTGCCAATTAAAACTAGGCCATTTCACGCTGTTTCAAGTTTCATAACGATAAGGAAGTCAACTTTGTTTGTTCAGTCAGAAGCTTTTTTATATTTACTGGATTAAGCTTGTTGAAATGACGCAAACCATGTCGTTCAGAACAAGTCCGTAGCTCGGTAGGTTGTAAAATTTATCATTTCCCAGAACACAGTCGTTGTATATTATGATCATTTCATCAAAGGGTACGAAATATGGATAAAAGTTGCATCTGTTACAAAATTTCAGAGGCGACCATTTCGAAGCACTCGGCTTAGCTTTAAGCTTGACAGTTGAGTGACAACTAAAAAGCTAGAGCAGCCTGCTATTTATAATTCGTATTGATGCCTAAATGGTGTACTGAAAGGCATCCTAATAATAGAACAGTGTCAACTGTCAACGTGTAGAGCCTGTCAATTTTGGAAAAGAGGATTGTAATCATAATCAATCATTAATTTGTTTCTGTAACAAATGATCTTTTTGAAATCTGTTTTATGATAGATGAATAACATCAGTTGGTAGCTTAATTAGTTTAATCTAGTTACTTTAGTTCATAAAGCATCTAAAAGTTACTTTATACACCGATCTAAGAATGAAATCGTGGTTTGTTAAGTGAATTAATAGATTGATAAATACACAGTTTTTAAAAATAAAAAGGTCAACAATCTGAATGTGCCGCAAGATGTCAATCTACAATAGTAGTGATAGTAGATTTTAAATCTTTTTAATAAGCGTGGTTTTTACAATCAAATCAAATCAATATAATATATTTTTTTAGTTTGTAATTTGTTTCTTTTTGCATTTTATCTTACGGGTGAATCTATATCTTATCAAATCAATAAAAATATGTCCAAACGTATGTAAAGACCCATTCACAATTAAGGAGCCTGGCTTACAAAATTGTTGAAATAGCCATGTTAGACATGTCACTCTGCAAGAGAGTGGTCGGTGTAAGATGGAATGGTGTATAGTTCTTACATACTCTTATTAATCAATGAACTGAACGATCTGAGAAGAAGAGTATATTGATATGTATGTACATATCATCGAGCAGTAGATCTTCTCTGGCTTTCGCATATTTGACTGCATTATTTATTTAATGAAGCAGAACAAAGATAATGAAACTTCTGCATTAAATATACGCGTGAGATATACAACAGAAATCACTAAGTAGCTGACTTTATTAGTGATACTTGTATGTTCAACCATCTCCCAAATGCTTACTATACCAGTAGACATCGTACTTTTATGTTTTCAGTCTTCACTACATCCTGATGCTATCTATTTTACGATTATTTAAATAGTACTTCATTCAATAAAGAAACAGCTAATTACAGCACTATCTCTCACCATGGAATTCTCTTCGAGTAATTTGATATTACCATGTGTTTACTATTTAAAAACATCAATATACTCTTGGCACAGAAGACATGACGAGATGACTTCCAAGTTTAAGGCTATTTTAAAATAATGCAGGCACAAGAAAGCAATTCAAACTGAGAGCTGTTTCGATATTTACGTAATGAACATAATATAATGAACGTAAAATCATCATTAAAATTAATATTATACATTGGGTATATGCCAAAACCAATAAAATATAACTGTTAAATAAAGAAGTTCCATGCAAATTAGTACTACTGAAAACTAAGCAATTAAATTTTAAAGTTTTATTGGTGTAATATCTATATTAAGAATATGATGTATTCATTGAAATTAAATATCCTCGACAAATTCTTTAATTGCGTTGCTCTCTAAAAGTCTACTGCTGGTGGAGTTGGCTTAAGTTATTATCAGTTACCTGCTGTGCGTTAGTTTTTTTGGGTTTCATTTGCTTCAATTGTTTGGTTTAAATTCTAGAAAAAATACTACCAAATAAGTGTTTCAATAAAATAATTTATTAAAACCATACTATAAAATATCTTGCCGCGAATATAGTGTCTGTATACCACTGATGGCGATTTGTCACCTTGGATGGCGATTTGGTGACTACGCATGCTGGACACTGGCAAATCCCGAATAAAAAAAAATGTTCAACGGGATGAGCGATTATTTAACCACCAGTTCTTGCGATAGTTAATCTGAGGAGGTAAGTATTCATTGCGAAGGTTTTGCTTCACATTCTGAGTGAATATGATTCGAAATGCCACAATGAAACTATGGTAAATATATTGCAGGTTAATTGAGAGATTTCCATGCTTTAGTATAGGACCGAGAAGAATCTATACAGCTGGAGGAATGACGTCGGCTGATTATTCTTCTTCCGTATCTGCTCCGTAAGTGGAACTTATGGGCATCGTATGCCGCCCCTAAGGTATTATTGTACACTTCCATGTCATACTGAATCCCGTAACTCCGTCGAATACATTCTATAAATAGTATTGATATTTAGCGGCCCTGCAGGTCGACGAAGACTGGAATGATTAAAGAATAGATAGGTCAGGTAAAAAAATTCTTGGTGCATCCGCAATATATGGTCCAGGTCCAGTTAGCTGGATATATTAATATATATATATTAATATATTTAATGAAGAATTTAATATAATAAATACCCCATAAAATCTATCACTTGATTTTGGGATCCTGGAAGAGAGTAAATAGATCACATGGAATAGTTGATAGAATCGTCCATAAGTTAGGACAGACTAAAGAATCATTTCAATGCATTATCATTATTAAAAACTATTATCATTTATTTCGTGTTATTCATTATAAAAAAATCATAATGCCTCGCGTGGGCTTGTTTACTGCATAAATCTCGTGACAGTTTTTTTGTTTTATCATTTTCCTGCAAAAATGTACTCGCAGATGATAAATGTTTAGCAAAATCAACAAACAGCTCGCGTGCATTATTTATTAATAAAGAGTGGAATCGCTAATTATGTACGCGTTTTAATATTTTTGTAATGTATCATACGAATGAATGCGCGTATTTAAAAACCGTTGGATATTATGTTATTCTGTGACGAATAAATATACATAGTGGGTTATTTATAGAATAATTACTTGTTTTACAAAACTAATGGTTTCAATTCTTTCATAAGCGCAGCAATGTATTTCCAACGTAAATATTTACATCAAACCTGAATCGTATAAATTGTATTTGACCGTATTGAGGTTGTGGCACTAATTCAATTTTAATTAGATCAGTGAAACGGGAACACTAGGAATAATTGTTGGAAATATATCATATTTTACGTAGTCTAGTGTATTTTTTCTTTATCACATATTGTGCGTATATTGTGGTGTAACTAAACTCGAGAATATATCGATTTTTCCTTCGAGTATGCATTAAAGAAAGACTCCGGAATGCTTTTATCTGGAAAACCATTCAAGACAGTATCATGTTTGTCCCACGAGTATACATTATAATAATAACATATTTGACTGTTGTTACTGATCGTCTTATATGAAATGTGAATAAAACTGGAGAAATTGGGAAAGCCACCATCGCTTTGTTCAGAAGTATACTGTATAAATATTAAATTCAACCCTCAATCTAATTTAAGTTAAAAATATGCATGTTTACAATAGAAATGTTACAGTTAAAGCACGTATATTTATTTCTAAATATCTATTTTATATTGCTAATTATATTGAATCTTCAGATGCTATTTCGAAGTATTTGTAGAAGACTGTAGCGTTTTCACTATTATGTCTTTCCACCGAAGATTAACAGTATACAAAATGAATGGATAATATGCCACTGCTGGGAGTTTATTCCGGGATCTTTCGAAGATTCTTGTTTTCTCTAGCATCTAGCTGGTCACTGTTTAAATTCCCCCAACAAATTTGTCAAAATGTATATTTCTCGGCCGTTATTTTTTGATTAAACGATAATAATTACTTCATTCATTATCTCATATAATACTAAAATCATTGAACCTCTATTTGTGATATTAAATACTTAATATATTATAGAAGTTATGTTTGATAATAGTAGGCAACTCAGCATGCTATTTACTATGTTCATCAATTCTTATAAATTTTCTAGGCCTTTCACAAACTGGAACAAAAGTCACTCCACGGCTGCCGACAGTAATGATTTTTATTTATATCTAGATATAAAATAAGCTGTTATATATCATCGTCAATTAACGCTTTCTTTCCAGGCAAACTTCAAATGATTATGTTAGTTAAACTTGTCTAATTAAAAAATGTATTTGGTGAATATGTAAGCGTTTTCTTTTGAATGTATACTTTAAAACAGCTGACTAGTCTAGGTGTATTAAATATGTTCTCATGTTTTAAAATGAGATATTTTTGTACTGATCAAACTGTCTAATTTCACACGTAATCGCGCTATTTTGTAAACGCCGGGGGACCGTTTTGTGTCATATCTATAAATATTCAAAAATATAATATAAAAATGGACACTAAATGAAATATAAATGACTACTGGATGAATTCTATTTATTTTTTTGCAATGTCTTGCGGTTAACATTAAGATAATATTATTAATAGAATTGTTTTGTTGCTGCGGTTTTGGACACGTGAGATTTCAAAAATGTGTGGTAGAAATTATTGCTACAAAAACTAAATGTATTTATAGCGTTGAGAAAAAACACCTATCTCTATCATCACCTGCCGAGGCAAAAAGGTTTTCCATATTCCTAATAACGAAATAAGAAACCGTATATTTGAAGTATGTCTATATATAATTGTACTATGGCCGTTCCGAAATTGGAGCATATAGATCTCAACACCGTAAAAAATATCTACTCAGAAATGAAGTGCATAAATCTTCTTCGCTTTATAAAGATTTATTTTCACATCTGACAGCTTAAGTATGTATAACATATTTACTACCAATGATAATAATTTAAAAAAACTTATTTTATTATTAACATGAAATAACGTCCTGCAAAGTGAAGTAAAATGTTTATAAATTCACAAATACATAAAATACGTAAAATCATTTCGATTCATAGATTTTTAGGTGCATTATACTGTATTGAAGACGAGTAGGTATTAGCAAATCGGTAGTCAAGAAGTTACCAAGCTGCATATTGCAGGTTGGAGTACCACTGGTGTATGATTTTTTAATCCACAGATAATTCGGGTTGTCAGTGAATTCACGTGAAAATATCTGTCAAAATAAGTCTTGACAATACGGAGATCCATGTGCTACATTTCATGGAGCGCTCATATTCACACTATTGACATTAATATGCTCCATTTTGGAAATGGTAAAAAAAGAATTGTGTAAATAACATAAGTTTCACCCTCTACCAATGTATATTACGTATCTATAATAATATTACGTGTTATTGTGTATAATAAATTCCGGGTCCGGTTTCAGAGGTGTGCGTGTCCCGACGTCTTTTTGATTTTGGATCTTTACTGTTCCATTACGCTTTCAATGTAACCATAGCCTTATAAAAAAAACTCGGCCATTAAGCCCCCAGCACTCGGAATAGGCAAAATGAACGCGATCGAGGAGCTGGCCTCCGGTGGAGACGATAAGATACGTGTTTCTATTTTTAATGAGTTGGAGATTAAGATAAAGCGAGGAGAATAGTACCAAGCACGTCCTCGGGCAAAATGCCACCAAAAAAAACGACCACAGCTATGCCCATTGCATACCCACTTCTTCCGCAAAGTTCAACTAAGCTTTCTGATTAAGATTATAGGCTATTATTTTTAGGATCCTCATATTATGTTACATTATCGACTGTTAAAATGAAAAAGGACGTATTACACATATAATGAATTTTATATGACACACAAAAAGCATTTATATAATGATTGTGGACCAAAGTCAAAACATTACATAGGCACAACCTTGAAGTGCACGAATACTAAAATTGGTGTTTTATTTACTTAATATGATGTTAATTTAATAAGTTATTTAAGAAAAACCAATAAAACTAATTAAGTAGAAGTTCTTTTTCCTGGTCGTAAATTTCACAGGTCATCCTTTTTTCAAACCTAAAAGCTAAATTTAGAAACTATTTCGGCCTTTTCAGCTTACATCTATCTGTTTTATAGAACGTGTGTGAAGTTGTATACATTGTGATTATTCAATAAAAGATATTTTTAAAAATTTAGGGTTACGTCCTTTTTCCTTTCCACACTCGATATTTTAATTCGTTTTATAACTATTTGTAAACAGATGCTTTTGGAGATTGGCTATATGCGGGAAGTGGATATGAATTCACTGCCGTCTTATCATTACAACTTTGCCTATGAATATTTGATACTATTCAAATGCGTCGTTATTAATATGATTTTACTGAATCAGCATTGGCAGAAGCTGCTGCTCTTATCTTTTTATATTTAATTTTATTAGTGATAATAAAAAATAATGAACTGAAAAATAAAACTTCTCTTATAATAGTTACTATTTGATCAAAGCTGCAAACATTTCTGTGCTATTCAAATTAAATATTCCAAAGTTTTTTTTAAATATGATAAATCACTATCGGCTAAATAAATTATTTTGTTAAAAAAAATGTTCCTTTTGTGCGGTGATTTCATTATGCTGTTTTATACAACCGCGAGATATTCATAGCTGGCGACAGTAAATTAAAAAAAAACTAAAATAATAAAATAAAGCACGACGCACACGATCTGCGTTCTCAATCTCTCTGTTTACATGTTCCCGCTTTCTGATCAACAAGTTGGGCTACGTGACCAAAATAAACTTTCAAACTTAAATTCTTAGCGACGGAAGTCCTTACAGCTGATTATTTACGATAAATTTAAAAGTAAATTAAAAATTTTGATCTACATACTGTTTAAAAAAATCCTTTATTTTTGAAAATATAAACGCGCTGAGTTATTTATATTAACAATTTAAATCATTCTCGCAGTAACAAGAAATGGCATTTTTATTTAGCTATCACAATACACACAGTTCGTGTCACAATCCAATTTTTGCAAAAAACTTTTCCATCGGCCTGGATCATAAAACGCACCCGTTACAACAAACTTAATAATAGTAAATAAGGTTACACTTGATACAATATTAGAAATTATGATTGTATAGAATCCACTTTTTTAGCGGTTTTGTACTACCATCTCCCACGCCCTAGCCGAATTTGATATGGTAACAATTTCCAATTCTGACGAACGAATCTTCACTCGTTTATCAACCGTTACATTGCTCTCATTTTTTTGCGATCGGACGACAACCAGTCCTTGTAATAAGCTATTGATTAATATTGTTTTGTAGATACATTTAGATGTTAAATATATTAATAACAATTGCAAACAATCTTCCAGTATACATACAGATACAGAAAAAAACAGATAAACTAAATAGCTACGTCATTATCAGATACGTGAAATTATTGAAACACCTAAAGAGTTCATTTTACGAAAAAGTTTAAGAAAACTCTTTGTGGTGTACTATCAATATATCAAGACGCAGTACATCATGAGTAATTACTCTGTTAAGACAGAAAAAGCTTCTAAATGCTTAAATTTAAACTTTATTTCTTCGGCACCTATCAACAAAGTTAATTTTAAACGTGAAGAAAATAATGAAGTATCCACTTTCTTACGCATTATTTGTCGACATCAACATAGATAATGAATGAACGTAAAGATATTCTGTTTCGTATTGTATTGAATGAGGATGGTTCGAAAAGTATGGAAATGAAATTGATATTTTTCTAGAATAAAAACAATTATGTGTTTGGGATGTTGCAGCTTCGAAATCCTGCTCGATCCGACTAAATACTTTACATGTTGGAGTTAAGCATTATCAAGTGTGATATTTATATAATTAATGTAAATAAAATTTATTTCAATATTCAATTTTAATAAACCCGTAATTTCCAGCATAATCCTTATCATTTGTGGCCAACGTAATTGTAAAAGGCCTATTACACTACACAATTTCAAGGCACCCTTACCCCTTACTAAGTGCGGTGTAATAAGCCTTAGGCACTTAAATCACATACAAGAGACCACGCCCACTCTGCACTAAGAGCACTTAATATTGTGTAGTGTAATAGGCCTTTAACTCTTATGACCATACTAATTGAATACCATGAAATACCAATTATGACTATCTTTAGTCATCTGCATTACAGAATAATATCCAAGTATGTGAAATATATAATGAAAAATATAAATTATTATTTCGACAACATATCGTTTGCTTACTGCTAATATTTTACGAACACCTGTTAACGCTATTTATAAGCAAATAGTATATATCATATGGCGTTGTCCGTTATTCTATAGATATAAATATTTGAGTTAAGAGCAATTGCCACATGACAATTTTAATAGTTATTAAGTTGCTATTAAGTATCGATCTTGGCAGTAAGCGGTTGATATAAATAAATATTTATCCCACTGTGCTTAGACGAATCCATAAATATTATTTTTACGAACAATTGAAGAATGAACAATTCGTTTAACTAATTGGACTCGGATATTTTATTGTTTTTGAATTGTGGTGCCGTTTAATGGAAATTTACTAAACTTTTCTAACTCCCCTTGTATATTCCCTCGGGGAGTCCTAAACATAACATCAGAAAATTAACCCTCTCTTGTGTGGGGCCACCTGCTACTTAAAAATACAACTTTAATTGGTGGAATGGAGATATTTTCGATTTAAAAAGACTCTTAGATAGAGGACTATAATAATTTATCACAATGACAATTTTATACCACCAGGCCATAGCGTTTTGTTTCTTTGTGTAGTCGAATAAAAATTTGACTAATGATGTAATTAATCACCATATATATAATGATATTATCAATACTTGAAAAGGAACAGAACAGAAGTCCATTGTCGGTAAAATATCATTAAAAAGTCAGCATTCAAATTGGAATATTTTGAAACTATATAGTTATCACTAGAATAATCTCTGAAATCATTTATATTACTTTCAGTTGAAAGTCAATGCTCAGAGGGTGCAGAAAACTCTTGATATTTTCCTTATTTCATTAATTACGGCCCGCAAGGTTTTGTACCAAATTTTGCATGCAAAAATTACATACATAAACACTAGCAAAATTATTGTAAATGTGCGCATTTCCATCTATCGTAAAAATTTAGAATTTATATCGCGTTCGGACGTCACTTTTTCAGGCTAAATTTAGATCATTTTTATCACGCAAATATAAGTTAACGGACCCACATCGAAGTTCGAAAACGCATAAACGAAGTGTAATGTGTATTTTGACAAGCTATACGTTGTACTAGTACAGGCGTCTGGGTTTAAACGTAACCTTAACTTTCAATTTACTGTTGTAGAAATAAAATCGACGACCGTTTATTTTTTATCGAAATCCGTATCCCGTCGACTCTGGTGCGAACGTTGGTCCAAATTTCAATGTGCATTTTTTTGATTCACAGTGGAGCGGATATGGAATGAGAGAGAGAATTAAAGAAATATCTCGTGATAACTTGTACCGAGAATCACACTTCTGAACTGTATTAAAATTCATATGACCAACATAATTATCTATTAGCTAACAGCCACTCCTTTCGAAAATAGTATACTATGAAATCATTCGACGTGTATGTTCTTATGCTCTTCTTCGGCATGAATTTATGATTATATAAAAAATAAAGCTTATTATTTGTTTTAGTAACTAACTTCTCATATTTTTAAATGTTCATGACGAAACGATAAAACACCCTTAATTCGCCATTAAACGATTGAAGTTTTATTTACTGTGAATGAGTTATACTTTATCAACGTAATATTATTTAAATGGTTTCCCTAATGAGATCCATATCGTTCCGAAATAGGCTCGCAGCGAGATGCTGTAACCCTTTGTTTGAAACCGAAAGCACTTAAATAAATTCTTAACTTTTGTTGCCGCATTCCAACTTTTCATCTGCATTCTAGAATCTAGGAGACGCAGTTATAATTAACTATAAATTCTCTGGTTCAAAATACACGAGTTGCTACTTAAATGTGTGGTTCTTCACACTTCTAAATTTTTCTTAAATGTATTACTGGTGTTACCATGAATAATAATAATTTTCCATAGATATATTTATTCATATTTCGAACACAATGTAACTTTATTCACTTATATATTTTTTAAATTTATTGGTAGGCTAAATAGTGTTCGAATTATGTCATACTTGTAATTAATGTTTCTATTAAAGAATTAAATTATTTTTTGTAGAAAATATAATTTACATACTTAACGTATCAGAAATATCTCGTTATATTTAAACTAGGTTTGTCGATGTATATAATAAATACTTCGCCGCTCATCTCATCGAAAACAAATAGCGAGTTATAACCAAAACGCAATCGCATTACGATGCGCGTGACGTTACCATGGAAATTGATCCGGTTAACTCTTTAGTCATAGATGCGTTTCATATTTTTTCATATGGATGTATGTAGCCTAGCATATTGTCAGGCAGCAAGCTTCATGTAATACTATTCAAATTCAAATCTATAGTAATGTATCAGTTGTAAATATAATATAACACATTTCTGTGTATGATAACGTACAATAAAATGTAATACTTCAATACATAT
Source organism: Rhyacophila evoluta (assembly GCA_022683975.1). Taxonomy (NCBI): domain Eukaryota; kingdom Metazoa; phylum Arthropoda; class Insecta; order Trichoptera; family Rhyacophilidae; genus Rhyacophila; species Rhyacophila evoluta. The sequence goes on from JAGVSQ010000015.1 coordinate 37,406, forward strand.
TTTGTTTTAGATTGTCGCGTGTCCCATTTAAAACTTTTATCTAAGTATTTAATTCAGCGCGTCAAACGCCCATCTAGTCTTTCGGCACGCCATCCATTCGCACCCCCAGGGAATAAAAAGTTTATTTATCCAACATCCGCTCTCACAACGTGCCTTGCATTTTGCAATTTTCATCATGCCAACACTAACGAGAAAATTATTTAATGAATATATTCACATTCTTAAAAAAAAATTAAAAAAGCGTTTTATTTTAATAAAATTTTCCTTTAACTATATTATGAAACACCGTCAATTGTTAATCTGTCTTCTTTTGTCCATATATTCATTTTATTTTTTATTTTTGCAGTTGATCTGAACTTTCATCAAGTCTGGAGTTTTGATAAAGGTAAGCTATTAAATAATTAATATGTTTGGCTGATGGTGCTTGATAGAAATTGAATTTAAATTCTAAATTATTTAAAACGGGTAAACTTCTTTCTATATGTGAGATCACTGTTAGCGACCCGGGCTCAGCATGAAGATGCCGAAAGGCGAAACCCGGGTCGCTAACAGTGATCTCGCATATGGAAGTGTACTAGATTTAAATAATTTAGAATGTAAGCTGTTAAGCTATATGTATTAACTTTTATTTATAAGTATATGACACAATACGCAGTCAAAATCAACATTCATATATTATATGTTTCATTTCTGGTCTATCTTCACTCCATATACTCCACTTTCAGAGTGGATTTTTTTTCTGATTAAATAATATTGTTTTTTGTCTTCAATATTATCTTGACAAATTAATAGTAACTATTACGTTAAGTGATAACCATTTTTCTTCAAACATTTTATTTTATAAGATATTCACGGTACGAAAAATAATCGCAGCTTAATTTTAAATGTTTTAAAAATTGATCATGTCGCGTAAATATATCATTAGTATACGATTTATCATTCAAGTCTATTATTAGGAACATGCAATTTAGAGAGGATTTGATATGGAGTGCAAAAGCCGTCAGGTGACTTCTCCCCGACACATCCCTCTTCGAATTTTTCGGATGAGAGTGAATTGAAAATATAAAATGCGAGGTTCGTGCCCTCAATAGCACCCTGGATAATAACTACATTGCCGACTTTACTACGCTGAATTGATTCTACGCACGAAATAACTCAACACAGAATCGGATTCAACCATATATAAGGTTCAACTTAAATAGATTGATATTCGTTTTTGTGGTTAACCCCCAAAAGTTTTAATATAATTAACCTTCCAGCCATTGCGTTTAAATAGCTTTTCTTTTCAAAGACTTTACATTTCAAAAGAAATGATGATTATATTTACTGGAAACCTGATGGCAATTGTTTTAGATATCTATCATTAACCTCTCCAATGCCAAATTGCACGGGTATTTATCTGTATTTGAATTGAATACGAAGCCTTAAGTAGTTGAAATAATAGCTAACACCTTAATAAACGTAAGCTTTTACGGTCCACGCATTGTGTGTTGGAACAAAAATGGCCAATTACCTTTTTTAATCAAGCTTAATTGCTAATTAATCTCTTCACTCAACATCGTAACAAAAATATTTTATATTACTAAATATACTATATTAATTAAATGCAAAAGACCATATAGCATTACCTTGTTCAGTTCAAAAATTCTATGAACGCGCGCGAACTTATTTATTCTATTCTACTGTTTTTTTTTTGTACGCTTTTATAAATATTCGGTTTGAAGTAGTTTTATAAATAATACGATATAGAGCTGCTCCGAATGTCAATATATAAAACACTCACGTTTTTATTTTTAGATGCGCCAATAATTTATTTTAACGCAGTCGCAATCGAAAGAAACATTTTAAGTTGTATTTTTTTATGCTTGCTACTATCAATTGTGTTGAATAAAATACCTAATTTGCCCCTGCGTACCTGCTGCAAAGTGATCTCGACACACCTGTGCTTAACCTTTTATGCGCTCTACTAAATTGTATCCAAAACATGGCGATATAATTCGTAGTTGGATAAAGAGGGTAACCGAAACATCTGTGCATTTCTACATTTCCACCCTATTCATCGTCTTCCTAGAGCAGGAAACTTTAGACATACTTTCCGTACCAAATGCTACAGGTATCCCGTACCTGACAAAATGTAAAACTAAAACACTCACGTTCACATAAATGTGTAAGAATTTTTTCACAAAATGATATCATACCACAATATCATTGTCAAAATAATTATTAAAAGCAGTCGACAGGTTTTACTACCGATGTATGTGTTAAAGGTGTAATCAGGAGATGATTTTGTCGAAAGAACAAGCGGTATAATTTATTCAGCCAAATGGCATTTAAAAATTTAACAACGAGATATTACTGTTTGAAACTTAATTATATTTTACAGTCAACAATGCTTGTTATATCTTATATCATCTATTGATATATGCAGGGACATCGTGATGCAATCTATTGTATCAATTTTCATCTCAAGGCGCTCTTTAATTTGATGGATTTGATACAAACGATTTATCTGGTTGTTGGTAAGATCCAGGAAGTCACAAGAAGATCGGCTGGTGACAGGGATCCTTGGAGGCTATGTACGGTGTTCATATGCTCCACTTATAGAACGGACTTATAGACAAAGAAGTAGTAATTTAAAATCATTAACAATATTTCATTCCCATTATGTTACACTAATTATATTATATATAATATTATAGTTGTAGTATCAAAATCTAAGATAGCAAAATTGATATAGTGACGGGGATTCTTAGAGGCACTCTACTGTGTTTGTGCGATCCAATTGGGGAGCAAACGTATAAGAAGAAAATAACCCCTCTTTGTGTTTATATTTCTGTATTACAATATAAGATTTTAAAAATTAAAGAACCTGCTTTTTACATTCACTGCCATTGAGTAAATACGGCGCAGTAAATATCGATTTTCTGAAATTGGCAAAACTTTTCTATGGATAGATCACCTAGGACTGTTTAAAAGAAAACCGATATCTAGGTCGCCAGTTGTTAACATTTATAAAACCTCTCTCTAAAACATATTTTAAAATTGAAATAGCCCGTTGAAAACCTAATCGATACCAAATGTGTTTACGTAGAGATGGCACGCTATTTTAAGCCGGCGTTAACGCGTTTATAAAACATATCAGTTTCATAACTGGACGTTTCTAAAAATAACCAATTTAATTATTTTACACAACGGATTGCGTCCCGAAAAATTCCGTGAAAATCGGACAATTTAACTCTTCGTATACATATGTATGTATTCCGTTTGTCACTAAAATATCCAGCAACCAACCCGGATATTGTACTTAATAAAATATACTTATGTGTGAATATTCAGTTTACGTTAATTAGATTATATTAAAACAATGTTCTTACCACCGATTTGTAATGTAATATGTGACATAAAAATATAAATACAGTAAAATTAGAATAAAAAAATAGGCACACAGAACTATGAACCCAAAGAATTATAATATGACAGTGTAGCATATGGATCCACACAGTGTGACGAAATCCACTCCGAAAGTGAAGTACATGGATCTCCACATTGTGAAGACGTATTGAATGATTATCTTTTCACGAGAATCTTTTTGTCAGACAATTGCTCAACCCAATGGGCATCCAGTCTTGCATTTTCAGATTTTTAAATCCGACCAGATGGGGAATCGAACCCGCATTCCCCGGATTCCTAGACGCGCACTCTACTTACTACGCGAACCGGGGAGACGGGGAATTTATTTACATGCATAGTGTCTTATTTTCCTAAAATGACCCAGCATACATTTACCATTTGTTCTCATATTGTCTATATATAGGCAAACTTAAAATAAATTATGAAACTATACCAATAATATTTTTTAAGTAAACAGATAAAATAAAAATTAATTCAGTTTAAAAACGCTCTCTTGAAAAGTTGTTTCTTTGTGGACGTGGACCGCATAATATAAGTATTCTCTGGGTGGGCACAGATATTTGTATGTATAATATAATACTTACAACCGACACGTTGACTTTTACGCTAACATGTTTTTAATTTAAACCTCGCAGCATGTAGATATTATTGAAAATTGTATCTGGATACAAAAACAGAGCTAAAATAAACCAAATTTATCAACAAACTAATCGATGTGGAACACAAATGGTGTCCTATTTTACGTAGAGTTGAATGGCACGTTTACTATCAGTAGGTACAATAAATGCATCGACGTCGGCTTGTGTAGCCTGTTTTAAAATTAGAGTAAAAAGCGACGCCGACGACGACGACGACGACGCCCGGAAGATCGATGCGTCACCACCCTCTTCGAACATCGCGTCATCCGACCTCATCGGTCGCGAGTTATTGCAACATAACGACGCATTCTTGTAGTCACGTCATCACACGGTGTGAGCGGCTGATTCAACATCCACTCACTATTGACTCAGTTTTTACACGAAATATAATTACATGTATTTAATTGATTAACATCCATTATTAAAAACTTAAATAATATTGTTAATAGCCACACCATTCCAAAATATTAACTGAGAGGCCGGGGGATTTCTTCTTTTAATAGTAATGGTAGTTAACACTTTTTCGAATACTGAAAACATTTCAAATCCTAAAACTACCATTTTCATATTGTTTCATTTCTCAATGCTATCGTTTCTCTACAGTTTGTGTATTTTCGTGAGATTTAATACAGAATTTCCAACCTCCAAGTATTTTTAAGGATTTAGCACCAACTGTATTTATAGAAACTTTTGTTTTATTAATATAAATTATTTATTATATATTATGTCTCCCCGGTGGCGTAGTTGGTAGCGTGCGCGAATAGTAATTCGGGGAATTCGGATTCGATTCCCCATCTGTCAAATTTACAAAAATCCAAAAATGCAGAACCGGATGCACTTCGGATTGAGCAATTTTCTGACAAAGAATTCTCGTGAAAAATAATCTTGTCAAGACCACATTGAGAAGATCTATATACTCCACTTTCGGAGTGGATTCTTTACTCTGTGCATATTCATATGCTCCACTTTGGGAGCGAACATGGCATATATATTATATAATTATTTCATTATGAGTGTTTGTTGTGAGTCACTTCCAGCTCAGTCTGGATCAACAAGAATAATTTCCATGTCTGTGGTAAAAACACAACACAAATATTGATTTTATTTTGCGAATGCCTCTTTAGCACGCAATATACAGTTAACTCGCAATAAAAACATTGCAAAATCTAATCAATTATTGCATCAATCCGTCATATATATAGTCTGCAATATTTCTTATTGTTTCTGATATTGATTAGTAACAAAAAAAAAACACAGCCTTATCCTGCCATATACTGTCAATAAATAAACATTATCAACAGCTTATATACATATATATCAGTTGTATTAAATAAATAAACCAACCCTTTATGTTAAAATATGTAGGCCAACCCATGCAGTTAAATAAATCAATATAATCTTTGTATCACAATAAAGTTTTTTAAATGCGCTAAAAGAAAGTCACTACAGCCTCAAGAGCTTTTATACACGCCCAATATTACAAAATGTTGTATTTATTATAATTTGTGTATATGTATGGATACTTTAATTACTGGTCTATATTATAAATACAAAATTAGTAAAAGTGAAGTCACTTTTCAAGACTTGATAAAATTGTGTAAAAACAAACATTTGCGACATGTTAAAAATGCGACAATTTTTAATATGAATAATTATCAAAGCACGTAGGAAAACGTATCTAGTTGGTTTCTTTAGTGGTCTTTCATCCGCTGGATCTGAAAAGTGCGTCCAAAACAACGAAAGCCTATTATTTCATTTTTCGATGACAAAACGATTGATACTTTTTTAAGGTATTGGTTGGTGAATCAATAATTGTAATTAATAATAACACTTATAAAACATACAGAATAATGTTTGATTCGTCTCGTAGTCTTATTGGATATAGTCGCTTTAGGATTTTTTTAACGAATATCCACGGAGCGTGATTTGAAAAATAAATCGTATTTTCTATTAATTAGATCGTTTATACAATATAATATACAGTAACTCTATTCTCCTATAATATAGCAATAATTATATGGTTTTAAAAAATAACTCTATTTACCTAAATGTATTTAAATGACGTTTGTTTTTCATCCCCTAAACATTTGACGATTAGTATATTCGATAAACCGATCCTAAAGCGACGATATGACAATTGACTAACTAAAAAACATTTTTGAACATTTGAAAATCGAATTGACCAGATCAACCATTATTATTATTTTCAATCATGCAGTATTGCCATGTCAAAAAAAAACACTATAATAGAACAACAACTATATTGTTTCAATAATCGAAGACGTTTTAAATTTTAAATTCTTCTATTTTATTTTAAAAATCAAATAAAATAAATATTTTTAAGTCTCTATTAAAATTGTCGAAACTCTTTGACTTCAAAGACGTTTTGACAGGTCATAATGAGAGGCGGCTTTCTTTCAACACTGCTAACCTATTTTGTCAATAAAGGAAGTTCATTATTATTGATCTATCGGTATGGTGAGAAACTCATCTTTTATTTATTTTGTATCAGGTAAACTATCACAGTTAACCCTAAATTCTTTGTCCAAGGACTTTTACCTTTCTACGTAAATAGTATTAAGTCTTATTAATCACCAGCACACATAGTATCATTATTGTTTAAGAACTATAACTATTCTTTTGAATTTTTATATTTGTTTTTATTATATGTATTTGTTATTTAGAATATATAAAAGCACTCGGCCGGTTCTACTTACAGCTTTCTTTTAAAATACAATGAAATGAATCCTTGCATAGTCGAAATTAAGGATGTGTCCTCAATTTTCTCCATTGTTCTTCCTTTGTGCGAACAGTCCGTGCGCCTGAAATAAACCTCTTTGTGCCTAACATATTTGGTACTTCAAATATTAAGTGCATGTTTTTTTACTTAAGGCATATTGAAGTAATTAAACGTATATGCCTGTCAAATAATAAAGTACATTCTTATGTTTTTTATAATATTAAAAAAATATATTATTAAACTATACATTATGTGGTATTTTTGGGTTATATTTTTTAGCTAAATTGGCTGCTTTTATGAATGTCGCTAAAACGCAAATACATCTTTCTTTGTAGACGAAAAGCTTTTAATTTTGACATCAATAAATTACCCTTTATTTCAAAGGCCAAACGTTCGCTGTATCCGATCGACACACTTATCAAAAATTCAAATTTCGCGACAAATAAACATTATGAATATAATTCCCATAGACTTTTCGGCGATAAAAAATTCGCGTGTGCACCTTATTCTTGTGTAGATATACCATAGACAAATTCTAAAGAAATTTTAGCGCGCATAATAACAGTTGCATTTTATTACACATCATAGAGGTCATAGCACCCTCACGAATCTAATCTTTCTTTCATAATATTCGTAATAAGTCTCATAGAACCGCTTAAAATAAGCATTATCTGGATTCTCCCTTCTACAAAATCCATTCTCGATCATAAGCGACGTGGAATATCCATGTTTCTTACAAAAATGCGTCGGAATAACAAGTAATAGACTTTCCCTCTGCACTGCATTCAATATAACGATTGGGGAGATATTTTCCGATTTCTTTGCCTATAGAGTAAGGGTCGAAGAACCCTTACTTATATTTGGACAAAGAAAAATCAGAGACGTACAAGTCTTTTTAAGTTATATCCCTTATTTAATGGTAAAAAGTGGCATTTGACCTGCAAGCATTTCGAAACTGCCGAAACTTTAAAAAGTGCGTGTTTTGACTAAAAAATATATAGATGATTTTCTTTGGTTAGAAACTTATACAGTGTTTATTGACATAGTATGATATTTTAAAGGTTTTCAATTTATTTATCAATTTTCAGTAAATACTATGTTATTTTTAATATTATGCAATTAGTTTTACAATAATATAAATAATATACTTATTTTGTTGATATTTCTTCAAAGTATTTCGTAAGAAAACGTTTTTTATGTGATTTCCATAACATATTGAATTCGTCATCCACAATCCTAAAAGGATTCTTGCTTCCATGTTGATGCTTATCAGGAAAATTGAATATATATCCTATTGCGAATTGGCGTGTACAAATAGGGTTGAAATATACAGAGACTTTATGCAATTCCCGGGTATCTTTTTTATATGGAAGTATCGTATTTTTTTTGATAGGGTGCCTTATTTATATATTGGATAACTTATATTTATTAAATGTAACTTTCAAACCAAAATAAATGATCAGATTTATACAATTGGCTAAGCGTTTCAAAAATATATTTAAACATATTATAAATCTATTCACTTCTATAATACGTGTATCACAAGTTTGACTCGTGCTTTACTTTTCAGCGTACAAGTAGATTTTGTATTATGCATTTAAAAAATAAAGAAATTGCATATTCTCATTCAATAATCTCATTTTATTCCATTAACTTTATCTTTAATATGACTCTTGCCTGTCGTAAACTTTGCAAGAATGCAGCGGATCCTAACAATAATATACTAAAGCTTATGATTAATGACATATGCGAGCCATATATACTTAAATATTAACAAGCATGGTTAGTTGTAAGAGCAGTATGGTTTTGAAACTGCACTGGGAACAGCTCTAAAAAATCACAGTAATAGTTAGCACTATCATTATCCAATACAGAGATCGATGATCGTGTATAATCGTCCTGTGATACCACATCAACAGCTTAATTACCGTGGACTCACATATGAGTCTCGATAGAACATTGGTAAAATAAAAATAACTGGCATATGATTAAGTTTGCATCTGACTATTTACGTGGGGTGAGATTATATTATTTCAATTTTTTGCAAACTCTATTCGCGAATTTCGTCTACCACTATGCAAAATTCAGCAAGTTTTAATGGTAGTCTTAATGACTATTGACTAAACTATAACTTCTTCCTCAGCATTTTAACTCCTCTGGTGTGGTCATTTAGTAAAGGAATATCATTATGTACAAAATAGTGGTGTGTATAATGACGTAATTTTAATCCAACTCAAGGCAACAGCCCGTGGTTTAGGGGACGTTTTCGTGAGGGTTGGTTGTGACGTAATGGAAGGCTTGCCCGCCGGTTAATTATCGGGGGTCACGCACGCCGGATATCACCCCCACGTCCTATCTGTCTATCAGATCTGTGGCGCAATACACTTTGTTGTCACTGGACTTATGTCCCATTACGGATTTGTATCAATACAAATAAACATATACTTACCGGTAATTGAAGCCTGAGGAAACTGAAAATTATTTCAATTTATACCTCCAACCAACCGACCACGTCGAGTCTTTATTTCGATTGTTTTTTATTTATGAAAATATGTGCCTGAATATCAATGAAATACAAAATGGCTGTGGCTTATGTATTTAATAATTAAATTGTGGCTATAATTTATTCTAAAATATAAATCTCTGGTAGTGTGGAGGTTCGATTTCCACATCAGCTGGATTTTTAAAAACCTGAAAATATACGACTGGATGCCTACTGTGTTGAACATTTGTTTGACAGCCGATTCTCATGAAAAATATTCTGGAAAGGTTAGGCCAATAACAGCGAACCGGTAACACGCGTGTTACCTCATGACACTGAGCAATTCGTTGTGATATTGGGGTCAAAGTTCGAGTCTCGTGAGGGCGTACACTCGTATTATCACGATATTCAAATATATTTTTTTACTTTTGATAAATTCTTGACAAATAAATGTGTCTACTTCAATTAACTGCAAAGATTTGAACATATACTTTGTTATCTATACTTACAAGCCGTTCATCATTCCTAGTAATGCAATTCACTTAGAGTTTTATAGCGGGACAGATTTGATAATTAGATTTTGATCGGTCAATATAACTGACTCACTTTCGCATCCACCATCCAGCACATCTCCACAATTCTTATACACGTGAAACATTGTGTCCCAGTACTAGCTTTGCACGACCTTGCTCGGCTTACACACCAAAGTGTGCCTGATTAATTTCCGCCATGACTGATAGCAAGTACCGCAAATGAATTACACCTAAATCTCTTTTTACACGGTTTTTTTAATTTACTTTAGTATACTTTTCTTACACGGTATTGCGTAGAACATATCAACCGTGTAAAAGTGGAGCCTTGTGTATTTAATATTTTTCAAATCTACGCTAATATTTAAACAGTAAAAAAATCAATTAATAACAATTCTATCCATAAAAAATATAATGTAGCTCTTTATTCACAAGTATTTCTTCTAGAAGTACGAAATGAACTCATAGTGAACGCAAATTTGAAAAGACTTGAGCCTAAAATTTCAGTCGATACCTAAATAATGTTTTGTACATTTTTTGTGCGATTTGATATTTCTCTAGCAAGCATTTTTCCTCGTTCTCTTTCAAGTGTTTGTATATTTGTATTTATATTTGATTGAGTTAATAAAAATATGACATTCGTTGAAAATGGATTAATATGTTTTCTATCATTTTAAGAAAAACCTTGAAATACTCGTAAAATACGACATATAAGAATAATATATCATAATATAATACATGGGTATACACAAGAACTTTAACCTTACTTTCCAACATCGAAAATGATGTCATAAAAATGTATGTCAACTGAAAGGTATCATCCTCACCTTGGGAATAAAGATCGAGTTTTATTATACTCGTATGAAAATATTACACTACCATAGAACTGGCAACACTAGATACATATTCGCATATCTACCTGAGTATTTTTTTTTCTAATAATAAGGAATATTCGGATACATTCAAAGACTCCATTAAAATTGACCTATTCTGTAGTGTATTAGTTATTTTTTGTAACTGATAAGATGCACAACATGAGTAGCTATTTATTTTTCAAATATCATAAAACATGTACATATATGTGGCTCATGTATTTTACATCATTTTTTTATGTATCTACAAGCTTTACCACTCTGCTTTTCCCGTAATCGATTTCATAATAACTCATTCTTTATTCAAATTTATTTTATTCATCCCGTTACTACAAATTTATTATAATACTTGCCTATATGTAATACTTTGTGTAGTATAGTTGACCTAGAAATGGCAGCTACGATTACGTGTGAAAATTTCACCTCGCATCTGTTAGGGAGGATTTCTTATGACAAACACACATGTATTTTATGTTTTATAATATAGAGTTACGTCGATTTGGGTGTATCATAATTTAAATATAAATACATAGAAAAAAAACTAAACCTGTTTTAAACTAGGTATCACATTTTATACCCAGATAGCATAAGACACAGGCACGGCGGTTTATTCCTAACAGTGAAATTTCATGGATATTAATTGTTAGAAATCGGCAAGTCACAGTTTGTCAAGCGTACATACTTACATGTGCATAAAAAATGACTAAATTATCCCTTTCTATTGTACTTGGTGTTTTGAAATCATAAATTATACAATAATTAATTAAAATACCACTTGAGAATGGTAAACATGTTCCGAATGCTCATAAAATATCAAACAATTTAACGAGATCTAAAAAAAATAAACGAATGAACCCCAAATGATTCGTGTATATCTTTTATATACTTTTAATGTCGTACTAATTACAAGAACGTATCGTATAATAATGTTATCAGACATGTGGTAAATTTAACAACACTTAAATCATTTTTATATAATGCATTAACTATTGAAGGGAATTGCAGTTATATCTATAAGTTGGTACTGTATACAATATGTATACATAATCTTCTCAAACGCCGAGGCGTATCTCTCAACCGGGTAGTGAAGGGTCGATTCCTACATCTGTCGGATTTAAAAAAAACTGCAGGAAAATGCAGGACTGGATACCCATCGGATTAGACTGACAACCAATTCTCGTGAAAAAATAATCTGTCAACTCATATATATTGAGATAATTTGGACGTCTTCAATCTTTGTAGATCCATATGCTGCACTTACGGAGTGGACATGGTAAAATATATTCATGTATCGTTGTCAATATTGCAGGAACACGTAACTCTATTTTTGCATTCAAGTCACTATGTATAGTTTTATTTTTTGGAAATTTTCTTGGATCATTGGCACATTTTTGTATCAATACATTTTATACAACAATTTATGTTAATACTAAAATGTGATAATGATACGAGAAAATGCAAGATATAAAACTTTATTTTACAAAGTGACTTAAATCTTAAAATCGAATTACGTGTTCCTGTAATATTGGCGACGATATACATCTTGAAATAGTAATCTATGCACTTCACTGCATACAGTGTGGGCTCGCCAACGAAAAAATAATATTTATTAACCAGTAAATTGTTAATTATCTATATAACTAACGATGATTGAATAATAATCATATTAAAAATATCATACTAATGTTATTGAGATAGAATGTTTACTCGGAGTATTATTTATAAATCATTTCTGACTCAGTCACTTGCATTTTCATTCGTAAAATGACGCCCACTCCTTCGGTTTATGAGGAAATCGTGAACGTTTGGTGTAACGCAATACGTAATGGGTTAAAGCGTATGAAACATAATATTTAAACACGATTATTACGGTGTTTATATATTTTTAATAGCTTAGCTGTAAGTACCCGATGAAGCTCGATATGTGACGATATAATCTGTAAATAATATGTACATATATCTAGTTACTAATGTATTGACCTATAGGAAACGTATAGCATCGATAGAAATTTTTCTTAATATGTATAAATAAGTATAAAATCAAGTGCTTAATCTATGAGATTCTATGAATGAAAATAATTTATCTTTTTTTGTAGAATATTTTAGGAATTGTTTCAAATTTTTTGGTAGTACCGCATTAGCATATGGCATAGATTCCAAATCTTTTTTTGTCCCATCGCCCTCTTTTCGGAGAAAAAATACTCTCTTCCAGAAATTATGGTTTCTAGTTTTTTTTAGTTCACTTAATAGAAGCCAGCACCCTCCAAATGCATTGAATGCCGCCGTAATACTTATAAAAATATCTATGTATCTCGTTTTTTTTTTTAGGTCGCGTTATGTAATCATTAATTTCTTCTACACGGAGCCAGTGACCCGCCCTCCTTCCTGAACACCCCCTAGACCGCTTAAACGCCTCCCAAATGCTTCTAAACTGAATACCGTCCCATCGACGGTCTCAGTGCCCACTTTGGCAATCTATGGCATAGATTCATTCCTAACTTATCTTTCTCGTCCCTAATTAAATGGGGCTGTGTGCCGCGTAACTTTGCTTGTGAATATCGATTATTGGCTGGTAGTTTATCAGCTACTTTCAATAGACTTTTACAAGTATTAATTTTATTAATATGAAGTTCATTCGTGTCATACGTTTTCGAAATGTCACTTACTTATGGCCTCCACCTGTTGGAAAGGACCAATGTTACTGATACATTATGCATGCGCATTTTTAAAAACTAAATAAATCTTGAGAGGCTATATGCGTGGGTGCTGAGAACTTGTAAAAGTTTGAGAACCCGACAAACCTAATCATACATACTAACATATAATAAGTCTTAAATTTCTACTCCTATTTGCAATGTACATATACACTTCCTAATGGAAAATTTAATCTGCTGTTATAAAGTATTTTATTTTTTTGTTACCTAGACGAAAGTGTCCAAACTTTATATAATATTAAATTTAAACCCAATTTATAATGAAATAAGTTTTTAATTTATAATTATCAAATGTTCTTCAAATATTTGGTCGAATTGTCGTATTCTTTTAAGTTTTATTTATCTTTGTTCAAGGCTTTTATTTCGGTATTTCTGACCGAGCTCAATTATACTTGGTCATTTAGTACGTCTGAAGTGACATAACATACGGATAACATCTGTGTTGTGCTTATTATATTTTATTTTTCCGTTTTAAAAATAGTCTCGAACCACGGTCAATTTTTCCCTTGTTAAAAAATACGACACAAAACATCCGCCCGGCGCAGTAATTCATCCGATGATGAGGTAAACGCAGAAGATGAACGAACATTCAGCAATTCGCTGCGAAGTCAGGCCGTCATGAGATCACTTCGTAAGTGATTCAATAAAAAAAAATGGTGGGCGGCAAATAACACCGCAGTCGTTAAAATAAAGACCGTTTTAATAAGTCGTACAAGGCCAGCGTTTTAACACCACTGGCTCTGAACCTTTGTCATCTGGCCTACCTACCGAAATACTTTCCATTTCGTTTCTAAATGAAAATTTATTTCACTTTTATTGTGCGCCCTTTTACATTGAAACAAGAAGATAAATTGAACGAAAATGGTCAGGAAACCCTTCGTGCAATCAAAATATGCCTTTTATTAGGTATGTCATTCGGTAACTGGTTTTCCCAGGAGAGTTGACGTTGAAAACTATTCTAAAACTTCGACCTGAACTTTAACCCATAGAAACCATACAGTAAGGTACTGTTAACATATTTTAAAAGTACACTATTATGAAATAGGTATATCGTAATCATCAGTGGTGTAGCTACATATTCATCACCCTGGAGCAATCGCTGTGCCCTTTATAGTTTCTGGTTTTATTTTATTTTAGCTTTTACACTACTTTAAAATTTTTACTTATTTGCAGAAAGTATGGTTTTTCGTTTTTTTGCTCTCATACTAATTAAAAAATCTACGTCACCTCATGGTTCGTGCGCCTGAAGCAACTGCTCCTCGGTAACTATGCCGCTGGTTATTATGTTTTACTGAATTAATCCTCGTTGGAGAGTCATTATACATAAAATATTAAAATATTATCCTTTAAACTTTATAAATATATACCAAGGCCGGATTTATCGTTTAATATGTAGAAGCAATAAACCATTTTAATATATTCCTAATAAAGAATGTGACTATTTTGAATCTTCTAAGTAGACACGATTTTACATATTTAATTGCTGATTTTTTTGTTAGAATTCTCGCAACATCGATTGAGAACTTCCTCTGATTATATAACTAGGTAAGTGAACGATTACTCATACATACACACGTATGGACAGAGATTCGATGGTGCTGACATTCCTTCTTACAAACTGACTAATTGTCACTTCTAACTATTCAATCGGCAGCATCTCTTAATTGATAAAACTTCTATGAACTAATTCTTAGATATCATACATACATTGAAACAGATTAAGTTGACACGCAATGTCTTGTTATGAAATGAACATACTAAACGTTTAAACCCCGTATGTATGTATGTACGTTAAGTTTGCGGACTAAAAAATTCTGGGTTAATCGAGATTCATTTTAATTGACCCACTAATTTATATGTTTATGGAATATCTTCAAAACTACATACAATCATTAAAATATGTTTTCATTTCGTCTAGGAACAGCTGGTAATCTTTGATATCTATGTATAAAACAAATAAGTAATAACCTAAAATCTATTAGATTTATAACAACAACATTTTCAATTTTAATTATCGTCACAACAACTCGCTCACTTGCTCACTCACCTATTTATAGCTATTTTGCATCTCTGTCGACGTCGTTTTGCCGCCTTGCTCTGTCGCCGCGGCATCTATCGTACCCTCGGCTTTATTCGTCGAATTATTATTGTCGGAGCGTTGATTTTACATGACATAGACAACGGTGTCCGGCTTAGTAACTTTCAACTAAAAATGACAGTATAATTATTAATGATAAACAAAACACTGCCCATGTCAAATAAGTAAGCATTTTTTTTATTAACAATAATTAGAATAAATTACATTCTTATATCCTACCAATTATAATAAAAAAATGAAAGAATGTCGCTAGATGTTAAATCAGTAAAAATCTGTTAACTCTCATATGGTAGAACAGTGTTTCTCAAACTTTTTGGTGCCCGACCTCCCTTTGCAACTTAAAAATTTCAAAAAAAAAACCCGAAGAATGATTATGTGTAGGAAAAAATCCCGGGGTGGGGACTTAATTCAGAAGAAGTTAATTTATTTTGTTTAATTGCATTGAAACACTCATAATTTCAATTACTCGCAGATTTATCTTTAGGATCAGATTTTTAGTAACAGATTAGTTTTAGTTAGTAATCCGTCATTAATTTGTCTGTGATCCCCCAAATATTTTTCCCGACCCCCATTTTGACAATCACTGATATAATTCATAAATACATCTTGTCTCCGAGTCGAACTCATACGGCTCTCGTTTTTGGAATAAAACCGTTTCCTACTGCATACAATATTATTATAGCTAATTAAATATTACTATAAAAACATCAAAATCTAATAAATAATGTGCACGATTATTTATTATTATGTCAATCCTTTATTATCTGGCGACGACATTGTCTCGTCATCATGTGGCGTCGAGATTATCTAAAAATGGCGCCACGTTCTTTCCTTACCATTATCGTGTGACCTTTACAAATTTATGAGGCTTCACAATATTATCCTATACCAATATAATCAGTTTTGCTATTACCGCAATTATTTAAAATACCAATGAAATGGAAAAGTTATAACCGCATTAAAAACATGTGTCTAGTTGTCATAGAATTATGTTGTTTTTATCGCTGCAGCATTTTTATTTATTGTAAATATCGATATTGTCATCCGTACAAATAAATATATATCCCAATATTATCATCTTCTATTGTCGTGATTCGTGATGAAGCCACAAAATCATTCCCTTGGCTTGGATATCCTTCAGTCACCTCAATTAGTTTTTGTTGTAGAACGAACCCATTAATAAACTATGAAACCGGTATCAATGATCAATGCTAAGCGACTTAAAAAGATCCTATCGCTTATCTTATCATAAGAAAAGCTTATCGATAAGCTTTCTTTGTGATTTCTATACAGCTTATTGAGCCCCTTTTGTTAAATGAGTTGAATTATGTATTATATTAATTTAGTATTAGTTACATTTTTTTTTGTTTTTTTTTTTGTTGAATGCTAAAATAACCACAATACTTTGCAGATCCGCTAATGTCGTTCCACAATAGACGGTTAGCTTGGCAAAGTCACCGTAACTTTTTTAATTCAACTGGTATTCCTCATGTACTCATTGGATTATCAACCACCGAAACCCTTCCATTAGCCTGATCCATTAGTTTCTTTTGTAATACTTCGTGTAGTTGTAACGTATAAATGTATGCATTTTTCTTAAAAACCGAACAAAACAAAAGAAAATCTTATTTTCGATTTTTATTCGATGTTCTGTATATGTCATTTAACTCGAATGATGAATTCGTTTCAAATAATGGATCACAAAATTATCATAGTTTGCTCTATATATTTTCTCGACTTCGATTTACATATTATCATTGTATGTTTGTTTATAACCGGATAATCTAAATCTGTTATACAAAATTTGTTTACATTTTTCAACAGCTATTGCACAAGCAACCCAATTCTCATGCTACCGCATATTCTGTGTTTTCATCATTTTGGAAGTTATTTCTCCTAGTCGAGTAACCACACGTAACCTATATACCTATTTTAAATTCTATATATAAACACCCGCTTTGTTAAGTCGATTAAAAATGTTGGACATCGTATAATATTTACCGCATGGCAATAATATGTGTTAATTTTTATATCGCTATTAAAAAATATTACACTTTTACTGGCTACTTACTATTCAGGACGATTAAAAGTAACCCGCGGTGTATCTGTTCTTACGTGTACCTAATGGTTTTTAAGATATTTTTTAGTAAAATGGTGTAAAATAATTGACATTCTCTTAATAAAACTCAAATTGAATATTTGTATCATAATCGACTTGATAACACAGACTGAATCCTAAGAGTCTTAAAGAATTACCTTCATCATCTTACGTCGGCATCCTAGTTGACACCATAAGAAAACCAAAGTTTGGAGCCACAAATTTACCTGCGATTTTTGAGCCTATCGTCAAAGATACACTTTGAACCACTTCCACCTATCATAAATGGCCCAAGTCACCTACACTTGATAAAAATGGAGACACATTCCCCTTGGAGAAGTCTAAATAGTTTTTCCAAATAGATTTTACCATTACACACGTTCATACAAATAAATCGCTGCAATACTTTGATCATATCGTGATAGTATTTATAAATCGTTATAAGATGAGATGTTTATTTATTTCCAAATAAATTATTTAGATAACCTTGCATTCTGAATATGAAAAAAGTTTTTGGTGTATTTACTTAGTATGCATAAAAATGTTAGCTATCGTTTAATTTCTTAAAAAAGCAAACGAGCCGTGAAGTTTCGCGTGTCTATTTTAATTACACTTAAATCTCCAATCAAAATACAATACGAGATTTTTTTCACTTTTTTTTGATGAGTATTTATAATTCTTATTTTAGTTTTTACAATTTAATCAGAATTGCAAATAACAAACGTGCTTAAAAACTTTATATTTAATCTGATGGTTTCAAATATTAAATACATTTTCCTACCATAAACAAGACTATTATACAAAAATAAAGTCTATAGTTAAATGCCAGATAGTTCATGTAGATTGAGATTATATATTTAAAATATCGCAATCAACGACACTGGTGTTAATATTTAAAAATACAATTTGTGGAAAAAGAATTGATTATTTCGTTGTTTTATCATTTGTATTGAATATTACAAATCAAAAGGGTGAAATAAAAACATATGCTCTCATTTAGATCGACAAATTTAGGTGCGGCTATAAAAACATACCAATTTATTAAGTATTGGAATGAAAATGTTATTATTGCATTGTTATTGAATTATTTTTTCGATAAAATGCTGTTGACATTTGATATTGGCGGTAAACACTAAACTTTGTTAAAAACCACAGATGATATAAATGCGTTGTTATTTTCATTAACCATCTACACTATAATAAAATATAAACCATTTCACGTAAGTATAATAATAATATAGAGACAATAAGTGCAAGTTGTAAGCAATTTTGATGAAGATTGTGCAGGTGCTACAATTTCTCGAAAATTTATAAAAGATATCACCAAAAGAAAAAAAATCTCCAAATATAATTTGATAGACCAGATTTCTGTTGAATTTAGCAACAAAGTACATTTATCTTTTATGTAGGAATAGATTTTAAGCGAAAGGGTCAAAATTGATGACAAAAATAAACCTTCATGAAATCTGGTTTAGATAGCAACGTAAAAAAGACATTCGCATGATACTAAAACATTTTTCATTTCTAAATACACGAGAAAGCTGTCAGCAAAATTGTGGAAGAATCCCGCATTGATTACTGCTCAGAAACATAGAGTTTACTAATATTACAACCATGATATATAAATGTATGTCAAAATATCAAACTTGCATGTCATTTAATATATTATCTTCAAGGGTATTGAATATAAACGGTGATTGCGTAATATCAAGTCAACCCGTGACATCCCTTATCTGTTGTCCGCTCTAACATCAAACACAGGATGGCTTTTGTCAATCTTTTCTACCCCCATTGTGCAAATGCCGCCCCCTGTTATCAGATGAGTACTAGTCGTGAACATTTACAAATTGGATATTTATCTAACCTCGATATTTAATCATAAGTAAATAACGATAACATGTAATTACTTTGTAGTTTCCAGGTGAGTTATTCGTATAATACAACTATTGACTAAATATATGAGAAATCGAACTGGGAAGATGCAATATTTGTTGAAGCTATACGATAGTTTCAAGAACAAAGCTGGATAGATAAGTTTACCTTGATTTATTGAGCCGAGAGTATAGGGTAACATTTCTCGAATATGTTTTGTCCCTCGGAAATGGGATATACAAAATGATGAAAAGTTCATATGCGAGAAAATGAAAAAACACAAATGTTCTGAATATAAATAATCCACTACCCGACAGTAATAAAGATAATAATTAGACTATTGGACAATTGCAAAACGTTATTTTAATGAATGCATTCATTATTACTACATTGAGTAGGTGCACTATGATCCAACGCCGATCAATTCACGCTCGTTGTATGGAGGTATACGCCCGTACATCATTTGTGGCGGCATGGCAGGTATTTAGAAGGAATTCAAAAGTTGTTTTATTGAAAAGAAGATCGATTGTTACTATTGTAAATATATATTTTGTATATTTCACATTTTATAATTTATCTAGTTATAAACTGAATCCTTAGTTTATGTAATCCTTATTAATCTTATATTGATAATAATTGTGTAAGCTCTTTCTTTACGACGGCATTTAAAACCACCCTATTGATTTTTTATTTATGTCTAGCACTGACTGTGAAAACAACGGGATATCTACTAAATTATATGGTCTTACGATTGTCTGGAAGTGGGGTGGACTTTCCCGTTCCTGAATTTATTGTATATTTTAACCAGAACCTATTTAAGTATTCACACTAAATTGGACACCTGTTCGATTGGGGGCTGAAACAAACAAAAAAATACAAATAGGATGTGATCGTAAATGGAAAACATCATGTAAAAATATGTTATGTGACAGAATAAGATATGAAATCGATTGATCTGTTTTATACGATATACTTATATATACTATCTGTCTAAAACTTATTTCAAAATAATATTATTTACAACTGGGAATAGAAAATTACTGTAGGTAAATTTTATATTAAGTAAATATTGGCATAATAAATGTTGCTAAAACATTCTGCGAACATAAGTTTATTATACTTTCCATATTGAATATTTTTATCATTTAATGCAAGCCTCACCTATAAATTTATATTTCGATTAATGACGAAAGGGAAAATATTGAAAATTTTCGTCATTTTCTTAGGTGGTATAGAGTCATAACTATCATATTGATGTCTTAATTTCAAACCAGCCAACTTCATTTGTGTCAATGTTTTGGAGCAATAAATAATTTTGTTTAATTGCTATGTTATTGCTCGGCTGGCGTGTGCGGGTGATTGACGTATTTAAATTTTTCATGTGCAATATAAATGTTGGAGGTGAATACAATGGCATTTTTTTACCATAAATAAAGGTAGCTGGTTTGTCGTTTAAGCCATCAATATAGTAAAAATTGAACACACATTGTTTTAATATCGTCATACTAGCAGACTGGATTGAGCTATTATTTTTAGGTTATGTTAAAATATAAAACCTAATAAGTTTCACAATAAAAGGGTAAGAGTAAACTAACCAATTTTATGGTACTCTCATTGAACATTAATATATATGTTTTTAGTTTTAAAATCACGGTCTTATCTGAGAAAAATATTAGGTTATTCTGTGGTAGTAACATTTTTGGTCAAAAGATGGAAGACGTCTAAAATGTTTTTTGAAATAGCGTATTCACCTTAATGCCAACATACAATCGTATTATAATGCATATATTGCTGGAGGTGACTTGGGCGGTACTTACCGTTTCACTTTAAAGTTTCCTGAACATCCAACAAGACTTTCCTTCGACCACGTTCCTGTTTTATTTATTCATGTCCGGCGTCCCACTCGGCTTCTTATTCAATTGATTATGCATGTGCGACAGAAATATTACGTTCCTATTTGACCGACTTACATCTTATGAATAAAGTATGATCTCCATAGAAGAAGTAACAGGACAATTCACAACATATTCACCGCTATAATATTCTAACTTTCTAATTTATTTGATCCCAAATTTGACAAACTTCCTAAAATAAACGTACATTGAAAACAATATAGAAAATTTTAAAACCAATCATAAACCAAACACACTTATTAACGTTTTGGACACTGGTTGCGCTATCATTACTGGGGGAGGGAGATCAGTTCGAGTGTGACTCAAAATGAAGTTGTACGTTAAATACTTATTTACAAATGTGTTTCTAGCTATTTTCTGTATATAGTAAACTACCACAATCTGAAATGGATGTTCGCAATACATATGAGTCAATTAACTCAGTAAGGATGACTGTACAACAATGTATAATATTATATCGAGTAACTCGAATTGAAAATACTCAATCGAAGTTAATGCACACTTTCCGAGGTAATACAATCTATCTTGGGTCCTACTGAATTTAAAATGATTTCTCGCAGACAGAATACATGAAAATGTTATAGCGTCCTAGACAAAACAACGACAGTCTATGTCAGCTTTTTTAACATTGTTTTGTAAATGGAAAACAATACATGTTGCTTTTGTTGGCCGAATTTTCGAACCGGAAAGAAACTGTTACATGCTACATTCATAGTCACTATAGTATATAATGCACATATATTCTGGTATAAACACAGGAAATAATATTACATGTGAGCATTTTATCATAATTTACCGTCAATATTTAAAGAGGCATTTGGAAAAAAGAGAATGAGAATTAGTAGCTTCAAATGCATTCTTGCAAAGTTAATTATCTTTGAGGATCATATTTTATAAAAACTTTACTTTCATTTATGAAATTAATAGTAAAAAATCCGAAAATATAGGACTGGATCCCCACTGGCTTGATTAATTCTCTGACAAACAATTCTCGTGAAAAATATTCTGTCAAGACGTCTTCACGTTGCAAAGATCCATATACTCCTCTTTCGGGGTGGATGTCTTCACAATGTGTAGATCCATATGTTCCACGTTGGGAGCGAACATGGTATAAAAAAATACGGGAAAACAAAGGAGAACAAATATTAGGAATGCATAGAGTGTAGACTTAACTCTTTTTCAAGGAATAGATTAATTTATCGAATAATATATTATTACTGTATCAGTATTAAAATAATTTATCTTATATAATATATTAAGCATTTTGATATAAAATTTTATTATTTCTTTATATTTAAATGTATTAACCACTGTATAAATGCCAATATTAGTTTTTAGTATCTCAGTTTTTTTTATAATAATTATTATATTCTATTATCGACCCCATCTATCTACTCTTATGTGGAGTATTCCATAATGTGAAAAATTATCAAAAATCTGTTTTCTACCAATCACTTAACTCATTTGGCATTGCTATCATGAAATTCCTTTTTTATGAAAATTATATGCGAGTCGACCTCCTAGATTACAAAATATTATTGTCTTTAGAGAATAGCCTGGTTATTATAATCTTGAATACGGTGTGATAGACGAAAATATCAGAAAAATCTTACTTGTTTGTTAAAATACAAATAATATAATTGTTTAAAAAAACACATGAATCTGAAACGACGGAGGAAAAATAACAATGTCTTCATAAAAACTTGTAGTCTGTTGGATACAATGCCAATGCATTGGAGACGTTCAATACAAATAAATAGCAGCTCAATCGGAGATGACGTTCTTTATTATCCTATATGCAAATGACTTCAAAGATGTTTGCATCATTTTGCACCTACATATAAAGAAGGAAAAAAACAAACTAATGTAACCGGTTTATTGAAAATACATATAGTATCACAGCCATGATTCAATAAAATTGTCATATGTAGAATATTTGGCAATATTTTATTATATCAATTCTAAATAAATATTTACATTAAAAACATTGTTATGAATATTTTCAGATAAACTAGTTTTTATTTACAACAATTCTCAAACAAATTCCTCATGTTACACACACCTTTTAGCTTTATATTGAATTTGTGTATACGTATTTTGATGTATCATACTAAAAGCTTTTCAATAAGATAGAAACTTTATTATCGATCATAGAAAAGCCATTATATTTAATACGGCTGGCAAATTGACGCTTCCCCATATAATATTAACTTCCCTTACATATTCCAAGGCTACATTAAATTCCCCCACAAAATAAAAGGCATCATGGCGATACAAATATTACATAATGCTCAGGATATTTTTCATGTTAATTCTCTTTACCTTTTGCTATTCGTTAGCGACATAAAGATTCTGGTCCCAAGATCTTCAGGAGTTTACTAGTTGGCATATTTACTCGCTGTCAAGTAGCAAGGAAAGCAACACCGTGACTTTTCTTTCTGAATCCTTCATCTTAAACTAGTTGTTCCAGAAAAGTTTGTACGAATCTAACACTTGTGATTTTCACTACCAGTCGTTTTCTTCTAGATTTTTTAAAAAATATTTGCAAGCCTTTTTTCTTCGACAGTTTCCAGGTCTAACATCCGCACGCAACTATTTTTATGATAACGTTGTGTACCCGGATGGTCTTACTAATTATTATTACTTTTAATAGTAATATTATTATTCTCAACTAAAACAAGACTACTATTTTGGGATAGCACTAATAATAGAAAAAAATGAAAGCTTTACTATTGTATAATGAAGACGTACAGTGAAATAGTAAACAGTAATCAGTGTATAGGTTTTTTATTTACGTATTTTCTTCATAACCAAAGTCTGAAATTTCTTCAGATTCAGTTTCGTACTCTTCTTACTTGATGTAGCGGACGTCCTGTTGCGCACCCGCACACAACCCGCACCGGCAATAACGTTGGCACGCATCTATTAGCATTATTCATCTCTCACTTGTTTGAAACGTCACTTAGGTGTGAGAAAAGAAAATATACCGATGCCAAACTGACTTCCACTTTTTTCAGCAATTACGACGTTTGCATTTTTGACATCAATTGTTAAAAGATGCCATTGAGTTACGAAAATGTTCAAACAAATGTTCGTTTTCTAGTCGAAGAAAGACTGCTTATTATGCTTTTATTTTTGGAAAGCTATTTGAACTTGAATATATAGATAACTAAGTGCAAATAACGGTATTTATAGACCTCAGTCGGCTAACAAACTTCTTGGATTATCTCATTTTTGTATTAGATGAATATCCTATGCAAAATAATAACGATTTTAATATTATGCATCAGTAAATATCAAACAAGCAATGAGGTCACTCCTAAAAATGGATATGCATATATATAAATAACTTCTTTAGTCGATTTGTAGAACATTATCATCGATGAGAGGTAACCCGTTTGACTACATTGATTTTTTTTGCATTGCAGTTAAGCATATGTAATAAATAAAGCATCGTTCACACACTTGCTATTATATGCAAAATTTACCGGATTATTTTTACACCTACATGCAACTCCCGATCACCGCGCGTACGATTAACGCGACATTCGATTTATAATTGCCCACTAGATAAAAAACAAATTTTATGCTAGAAGAAAATGATGATAATATGTCATAATGTGAACGCTGTAAAGCAAACAATTATAATCTATTCAACATATGAAGTTTACTTCACTTTCATGCTACTTTCACAGTATCTTCTTTGTTTTATACATGTCCGTTAATGATATGATTTTAAATACTTCAAGTTTTCGCTACTATCACATAATATGTCATATTGTGAACAATTCTTAAACAAAATATATCTTCATAAAAATTGTCTACTTCACTTACCTTCAGAAACTCTTCCTTCAGCCCCTGCTAAATGGTACATGGTTGCTGTTTTGCAGGCTTGAATAGCTCTTTCCTGTTGCCAAAAACTGATGTGTCACCATAAGACACTGTCTATTTTCTCTGAAAATTAAGGGCGGTATCTTGAAAGCTACAACCTTGTAGGCATCTTCATCGATTCCCGAGTTGTACTTGTAGCTGTTGATCTCCTCACTTTGCAATTCTCAACGCTACTTCTCGTCCCTTTCACATCGCGTCTTGCAATCCTTGGCATTGCCCAGAATAGTTTCTTCGCTTCTTCTTCTTCCCTAGGCATACTGTTATTTTTCAATGTTAGAAATCGTAGTAAAGCGGGACTGGTAATCAACCAATAATGCAAATTTTACTAGCGCGATTCCAATTAGTGCTGTATTTTTTCGTTGTATATTAGTCGTGCTAAACAGGGGATTCCTGTGCATCGCTTATAAAAGATTGATTAAGGAGTTGGGTGCTAAGAAAAAAAATATTTAAAAAAATCTAAATCTGAGTTATTCACGGTTGCTTTGTTGTATTAACTTTATGCCCAAAACCATCTTATTTTTTTAATACGAAAATAAAAAAAATACCAAGCGAAATCCAGCAATCGATTCGGCAAATCCTGTTAACATCAGTAGCATATTGAAAGTCGTAAATAATAGTTTGATGACGGCAGGAATCTTTGCCAATTACTACATCGTGTAAAATCGAGTTAAAACTAATATCAGCCTGAAGCGTCAGTTTTAGCTCTGACAGTTGTGAAATTGGTTAATATAAAAACTTTTTTAACTAGCGATATAAAAAAATAGTTGCCAGTGCAAAATCTCTTGAATGTTTAAATTTTAGCTATGCAGTTATGACTTTCAAGCAAATCGATGGCATTAGCGAATAGCAGAGTGTGTTGTATTTGAGTCAAATCTGTGATTAAATTTTAACATTGCGACTAAAACGATTAATAATACACATACGTCTGCATTACAATATAAATTAGGGTATGTTAGGTAATTTTATTAAACATGTTCTTACATTTATGGAATTTAGTCGATTTTTACTATGGTTTTTGATGAAATAATTATAATAACAATAAAGAAAAATAATTGATATAAATTAGATAAGGCAGGCGTTACGATAGATGCGACGGCAGCAGAGCGACAGCAACAGAGCATGGGCAACAAAGATGCATAATAGCTCAGAATATGTGAGTGAGCAAGTTGTTGTGACGACAACGCGTTGTTGCGCTGCCGAACTTGCTCACTCATATATTATTAGCTATTTTGCATCGCTCTGCCGCCGTCGTATTTATCGTAGCGCCGGCCTAAGCAATCACTCATTTTGCGTCGATGTTTAGCGTCAATGATAGCTTAATGATATGCAGTTATCTTAATAGTTAATAATAGAAGTTATGTCTCTTAATATATAGATATTTGTGTGGTATTCCTTGTATGGCCTGATGATACCGGAGTACGAAATCCGAATGGAAGCTAACAAATGCTCTGATTCCCGTTAAGCACAACCAGTGTACTTGAATATTTACGTAATATGTGCGTATGTATATTAGTTTCAAATAAGTAAAAAATAGTTTTTCTTTATATTTTTTTCATAATTTCAGCCTACATTCATAATTACATTTTTATAAATTGAAAATAATCATATTTTTTTTTATTTTCAGACGGATTCTTTCTACGCCATCTCCATTATTGGTCCAGCAGGTAAATGAATATAAATTTTGTCTAATTTTATAAATACGTGAAGTTTAATCGATAATGCTTATAATTTATAACTATTACTTATGGATTCACACAGCGGTAACTCTAAAAGTGTAAACCGGTTCTCTGCGATGAAAAACTTGTTAATTGTGAGATTTATTAAATAGCTACTCCCTTTCTGTGTGTGGAGAAAGATTTAATTGGTTTAATTGTGCATAAGCGCACTTAAGTAGCAACAATGTATCCATTGCCGTGCGTTTTAATATCGTAAATAAAAATAATCCTTTTCTTGTACCTGGCTATGGATATATGTACATATAGACAAGTTTAGCGAGGTTTTCTAATTCTGCAGAGCTTCTGAAACATGCTCGCATCATTGACATAATATTTTTTTTTAATTTCTTGGAATAATTTTTAATATAATTATAATATATATACCATTCTACTCAAACTCTAAGAAACCTGACCATCTTCGCAGTGAAATATCTTTTGTTAGATATATTTTTTTCTATATTCATCCAAATTTTCAGTCTGTTGGTTAATTAAAATTGAATATATTACAAATTTCATTTAAAAAATTAATACCAGTAAGAGAACTTTCATTACGGTTCAGATAAACATTTCTTATTCATCTTATTATTATCATCGATTATATTATTATGAATATAACAAGGACATATTAATAATCAGAATCTCCATCGAGACAATATCAATTGGCAATGGACAGTATGTTTTATCGATTGAACATGTATATGTATAATGAAATATTTTGACTTTCCATTATGCTGGTCTAAATAACGCAAAATAATCCTAAAAATGCAACCAGCGTCGCAGGTGCAGCTTCCCCAAGATGTTGCATTAACGCTTGAATGATTTTAATTCTCATAAATTCTACTCTATTTAAAACGAAGAAAACGATCTTCGAAATGACCATAGGAAACTGTATTTTTAAACCAGAAAATTGTTTCTCCTCGAAATGGATAATTGAGCTCTTCCAATCAGCCCATGAAATGTCGTTTATATTTTACAAGTTACCAACAAACATAAAAATAAAATAAATTGATTAATTTACCCTCCAATAGGACACCACTGTCAATAACATATTAATGCAATAAATCGATTGGAACATCGATGATTTTATCGCTTCACCCGTTGATAAGACTACTTAAGTAAGTACATAACCTTACTAGCTATGGTCACGTAGTTAAAATTTATGCAGCTTAGATATGAATAGCACTTCACAGTCAATTCTTTTTTAGTCATCTGGAGTGTGCGTATTCATTATGATCATCAATAGAAGAATGGATGGTAACCATAAAAAATACATCATAATCGATTTGTTAAAACTTGCTTTATACAATATTTTTACTGTTTTTATAAACCATCGATGATGATATTATGTTGTAAGTGGAAATAAATTAGTTGAAATTGCTGGCTCAGTGCCAGACATGACTATCCTACATTAAAGTGAAAGAAAGATGAAAAAATAATCTCTGTCTGAGTGAATTATGTTGTATTTGAAAATTGTGTAAAACTTCAGTAACAAACATTTTACTAATGCGATGGCATGAAAGATTGGTGTTTTTGATTTCCGTAAACGTTACGTGATAGTCAAATGTTAATTTTCGATTGCATTTCTAAGTTGAACGTAAATGTTCTTCATTGTTATTAATTGTATCCGATAATACAATAAATATCCTGGTCAAACCATTAATAACGAAAATTACCTCCATCAAAAATGGCTGCGTTCGTTCGTATACGAATAAAATTAATATGGCCGACACGCCACATGCTTCGAGCCATTTTTTTTTTTTTGTTCACCGTGCGGCCATTTCCGATTACATCATTGTAATTTCTGGAAACAAAACGAGCCACAGTTGTAAGATGTCTTCGGCACACTAAATATTATAAAGAATATCTAAAATTAATTTTCCTTAGCGTATTAAATACATAATTATTATTACACTTATTACGTATTTATATGCCAAACATTTCTCTTACACGCTACTAAATTATTCACTAGTTTAGAAGAAGAAACGATACCTTTCAAGCATTAATTTGACAGGTATTTAGGCTATTGATTATTTTCTTTGCATATTTTACAAGTCCTTGTCATTGTATCCTTAAGAAAGCTAATTTAATACAATGTAATTATGTTCATGATGACAAAATTTGACTATGGTGTAGTGACTTCTTTGTTTCCTGATGGGTTATATCACGTAATCTATCTATATAATGGAATGCGACCGATGGATTCAAAAACCATGTATGGTCCATAATTAACTACGTTTAATAATCCAATATATTAATTAGCAAATACTTTTATATGTATACTATAGTGGTAATTTAAATAAAACATCAAATAGTTTTTCTTGCTTGCTTATGAAACAGATAATTTTTAAGAGTTAAAATTTGCCATTCAGTTTTCCGTAATATTTCATTTATATAATAGATATTGTTTCAAGTGATTCAATTTTAATCCTACGCTTTTTAGATCGCAATGCAGTGTGCACGCCTCAGAATGGGTGGTCCTGAACTGCCCCAGCTCAAAAATATTGAAATTTACCAATAGATCGATGCTACTCATACAAAAATATTAATTTAATCGTGAATTGTAAAAATATGTTTTAACAATAAAGTAGACATTAAAAAACAAACATGGATAATATTCAATGGCAGTGCGGAAGGATTTTTTCGAGATTATCTCGGGAGTCATTATTTCCACTTGAGTGAGGGTGACGTCAGACGGATATTTTTTTTTATGTCTATATAATCTGGCCAGCTCACTTGGAATACTTCCTAATTATTTGCTGACGCTAATTTTTATACTCTTTTTTTTAATTGTCCACCTTTTAAACTTTTTACTAATTTAATTTTATCTTATTGTATTGTTTTATATTTTATGCCCCATGTAAGCGTCGTAGACTTATAGTTTTTAATGTTTTTGTCATGTTAATAAACGAAGCATGAAGAAAAAGCTCTGGTGATCTCGCCAATTGCCATTTTTTAATTTAAAAAACTGTATTTTTTTATTTATTTAACTTCTATATTTCGTTGGTATAAACCCGTTTCAATTTGAAACGAAATTTTAATAATAGCAAAGGGGTCAATTCATCTGACACGGGTTTGATGCGATGATTACTCCCAGTAATGACCACGAATATTTAAAGAAAACGTGGGCGCCATTTTTGGTATTTTTGTAGTTTTAGATTGCGAAAACCAATTCCATTGTCGAATACCGTAACTAAATAAATTAGTGCTTTGTATAGTTCAGAACTGGAGATAGGAAGTTCTATTAACATAAAATTAACTTATAATCAGTTATATAGCACACGGATGCCCAATAAATTATAAGATTAGCAGACAACCTGTATTATTGTCAAAATAAACCATTTTTTATAGCATGTCCGTTTCCGAAAGTGGAGTAAATGGATCTCAACAGTGTGAAGATAGCCATTCCAGAAATGAAGTATGTACATTTCATAGATTTTCGCACTGTCAAAACTTCCGGTGATTTTTTCTGCTAAAATTGATCGTCAGCCAATTACCCAATAACTATCCAGTCCTGTATCCTTGAATTTTTAATCCGAGAGTTGTGCAGATCGAACTCGTTATCTCCGGCTCCGAAGCCCGCTCGCTAACTGCTAAGATTTAATAAATCATCCGGATTCTTTCAATTTCATAGACAAACCATCAGTGCCAATTGTAGTTTTAACAAGTTTGTCCAATAAAATGATATCAGTGACTGACGATACTGGGTTAAATAAACGGAGAGGAAAGCGAAGAATGGTAACTGCTTTGAATACTTATTGATGGTCAGGTGTACGCCAAAATACCGTAAGCTTTTTGCCATTAGCAAGTTTCCTAGCCATAATACGATTTACTTAATTATTGATTTTAAATATTTAAATGTTCATTAATAACCCTAAATTACTTAATGTATTGACTTAAATTAATATTACATACTAAATATTCTAAACATTTTTTTTTTTAATAAGTCTTTAAATGGTAGAGATCCATGTGCTTCATTTTGGGAATATCTTTCTAGTGCAGATACTTATTATATTCTCTACCTTTGTGTAGCGATCATAAAAAAACAATATATTTTTTCCAACCGCTCAGTTACTTCAAAGGCCGTTTCAAAAGACACTTTGCAGCCATTTTTCCTCCGCAAAATTTTCACCATTAGGTGTTTTACAATATCTAGCGTTGTTCGATTCTGCGCCTTTTACTAATTAAACCTCAATGTTTACTTAGGACAGCAAACAAAGTTGTCTACTCTGATTTTGACGCAAAAAAATGGCGGCAAATTTAAAATGTCAGCACATTTTGGAACTATTTACTGAAATACTATTAGAACAATGAGGTTATACACAAACACGATTGTTACAACCAAGCCTGATAAGTCATGTTTAAATTGAAGAAATCAATAAAACTTTTATCGTTTTTTCAATATACACGTTTTATTCCTTTTCCGAACGTACTCGCTCAATGTACAGAAAAACTGCCCTAGTTATCCAGAAAATAACAAAGTGTGTGCACGCCATATTGTGTTGTGATTTATCACTCTTGCATTGTATGCTTAACCCCTTCAAAGTGTCCGATTTCAACACGATCGTTGGTCATTTTAACATTAACGTGATTATTTATGATTAAATCATGTTTATGATTACAATCTGAGGCCGAAATTTTAAAAGTTATAAGTCACTTTTACACTAGACCGGTCATTGTCAATTAGGATATTACGTAGCCCACTGGGGGTCGAAAATGCATCCGAGAGCTATAATTCTTCATTCTCAATCAAGGCCGTTCAAATGTTTTTTTTCATTAACCTTTTCTATGCCAGCCAAATTTTACTAGGTAAACACCTGTGAGCCAGCTATTTTTAAATAAAAGTCACTGAACAAATTGAAATACTCATAATCTTAGTATTGGTGAACAATTACCAAAACAACAAAAAGTTTTCCGTGAGGAATTTCTCATTTAATTGATAAATCTTATTTTGAAAAAAACATAAACAGGGTTGTCACAACTGTAGTATTTTAATAATTTTATCGAACGAACTTATATACTATGTTTTTTATAAAGAATGGTAAATTTCAAACCGAAGTTCCATACACAATACCACATTACAGTATTCACGTATTACGTAATTTTTTTACTAGAGCATACCTCACGTGTGAATCTTTCATTGCACCTTATCTATTGCAATTAAAACACTGATTCTAATGATAATACTATTAATAAAGAATATTGTTTATAATGATATGTATTTAGCTACAATACACACACAAAATGAGATTCAATCGAATATCACTCACGATAAAGCAATACATAGGAGATGAAGAAAATCGTTTATAGTCACTATTGATCGTATCAACGTCGAAATGAATGAAAAAAAATTGAAAATCCAGTACAAGGAGCAAATTAAATAAAAATAATTGTGTTCAATCAATAAATTTAGTTGTCGATGAAAAATAGTTTATAGCTAAAAGGTTAAAGGAAGAAATAAAGAAACAGTGCTTTAAGCAAACGTGCTTCGTAAAGATTAATTTAACAAATTAATTGGTACCGATAAATATTAAAGTAACATAGTGCATTGATTGCCGCATTAAAAATCGATAGTCTTCATACGAACCATGAGATTGCTTCCTATGGCCTTCTGATATGATTGATACTGGATAAAATTATCATCCCGTAATATACGTCACTGATTATGCCGAGTGGCCCAAAAGTTTCGTATCGTGTATACTATAATAAATACCGTGAGCACAGTTGATAGCCATTTGGATTATTTGCTGTAGTAAGTGAATCCTGTAAAAATCCATTTTTGAAAACTTTTTCTAAACTGTATAATGACAACAGGTTGATACCCAACTAAGCGTAACGTTTTCACGTTGAAGATATTGGGTACTCCATCACACTCTGCATGATGACCTCGATGTTGGAATTACTCGATGAATATCATAGTCTATCGTAATATCTAAAATCTACTCATGTTATAGTTTCTTCAAATTGTCACACTAATACGTGGGTGGTTGGAACAAAGGTAGAATTCCTTACATTGTAAAAAAATCTTTCAAATTTCACGAAGAAACACTTTTCTAACTTCCTAAATTAAATATCATTGCAGCAATGTTTACTCGCAAACCCAATGTATCCATATATATGATAATGCTTTATATACTTTAATCTAAATTATAAGATAGAAAATACATGTGTGTTTCTGTCTGTCACAAGAACTCCTCTCAAACAGTAAATAATAATGACATGAACTTTATTCACATATTATGTTATGTATTATTTTTAGATCAACTGTTATACTTTTAACTTTTAAAATCATCACCGATTATCAATAAATTTGTAATAACATAATGAAAATAATTAATTTTAATAAAGGATTAGTTAAAATCTATCACGGAATAAGTAGGATAAAGTAAATCTAGATTGTATAAATATATAAAATGATTTTTTGACCGTAGAAAGTGATTTTGGGTAACTCTGTATTAACCGTAAACTATAAAAAGCTTGCGTGAGGAGAATTATAAAAACACTACATACACGTAGTTAGGCGCTCATGTCACTTGGTTATTAATGTTTGACACATTTTAATATAGCTAATGCACTGAACTAGAAACGGTAATAATCCT
Source organism: Rhyacophila evoluta (assembly GCA_022683975.1). Classification (NCBI taxonomy): domain Eukaryota; kingdom Metazoa; phylum Arthropoda; class Insecta; order Trichoptera; family Rhyacophilidae; genus Rhyacophila; species Rhyacophila evoluta. Next base: position 70,976 of record JAGVSQ010000015.1, read on the forward strand.
TTAGTTCTACGAAGTTATTCTTCATTTTGTGAGTGCATTGATGTTGACTTACTATCATGGGGCCAATATCATTCCCCCTTTGTATACGTTTTTAGGATACCGTTTATATCCCTTTTTGTATGAATAAACTTTAATATTTAATCGCAATGCATTACTGCAGATGTGATCAAAGAAATTTAAAGCGTATTTATTTATATATATTTTTAAATAAAAAATGCAACAATCAGGATGCATTGGCTCAGTATAATGCGCGATCTTATTACATAAAAAATAATCAAAAATATTTTTTTCAGTAAATTGTGCCTTGCTTACTTCCTTCCTTCTGAAGTAGTATAATAATGTTATGTATTGTATTTTCGAAATTAAAATATTAGTTACCCAATATAAAAAAATGTTTTGCAATATAAAACTGTCATCAAATAATTACTACACTCAACAATGCATTATTCAATTGGCATTTGGAGTTTTTGGGTTAATGGCGTTAGTCATTAAAAACCCATCATTTTTCTTCTCGGTAATTTACGATAATTATTTCATTCTTGAATGATGGTGATTATAGTGAAATATCGTGTTTATTTTTTTGTAAAACTCACTTTTCAATAAAGAATATTATAACACTTGAATTTTAAAACCAATTCAACGAATTATTCGAAGTAATTTTAGAATTTTCTAATTCTTTTCTTCTTTTTTACAAGTATGATGCAGTTCCTTAGTAGAAACTATGTAACTCTTCTGCCATAAAATTAAGTGCTTTATAACAAAACTCGTGGCACCACCTCTTTTTTTTCGTTACACTGAATATAGGAAAATTTTGCTTGAAAATGCTTGAAATGACTCAAGTTTTAACATCTTAGCAAAAGATAAAGTTTTTTCACTAATTAGTGGCCCGTTTATGGAGATATTTCGTGGTCGTACATCTTGTGTGTGAATTAACGTCGTTTTTGAAATTACATTTATACAGTATAAAATAAAAACACAAATAAATTTCGAAAACACAAAAAGTTTACGATAAAACTAGTTACGCTAGGTACGATAGATAGGTACACTCTCGCAATACCATATCATATCAAAATGTTACCTCTTTTTTGGACTTTTGGATGAAATTATTACTTTGTTAAATCGAGATTGTTTTGTTCATATTCTATGAAAGTTCGTTCGTCACAATAAAAAATATACCTTATACTGGACATTTCGTTACTTCGGTATTCGTTATAAAAAGATTTTATCTGTATATTGTTGATGGATATGCAAGTTTTTGATAAGAAATGAAAAAATATAAAGACCTAGAGGAATTATCTTGAAAAAGCGGAGCAAAATAGTGGTGACTATATTATAATTTCGATCAGTAACTTGATGATATTATTTCATGTACCTGCATGTTCAATGTGTGTACGGCAAACATGATTACAAAATATATATCGAGGCGTGAGATATTCTTCCACACGTGTCCCATGTAAATATACACGTTGCCCATTGTTACGCAATTGATAATTATTTGTTATCTGATCGTGGAAACCGATTCACAAAGCGAATCTTCTATACTATGGAGTCTATAGAAATGATTGAATTGTATACACTAATGATGTTCCTGTCATTGGCGTTGAAAAATACATACAATATGTACTAATGAAATTGCACTCATTCCAAAATAGGGAGAGAATCAATTTATTTATTTTGAAATACTTGGTTAGTATCATCATTTTTGACATCATTGTGTAATAAATTAATTTTCGATTGATCACAGTGTTGGTACTATCGACTGAGTGTGTTTGATGTAAACCGAATATTTGTTTACTCAATGATCAACTAATTTTCCCTGGTAGGCCATTTCTGATGTCAAGCGCACGTGAACTCGACCGAGATATTTGTTTTCAATGTATTACATAATTCTCCTCGGTGACCAAGATATTAATTAGTGTGCGAAATTTGGAGCCGGGGGTTACGGAATTGAATCCTATAAATGTAGGATTTAAGACGCAGGATTGGCTAAGGGGTTAAGCAGTTGGTCGATGGCTAATTCTCGTGAAAAATCTGCCAAATGAATCTTTATAATTCATATACTCCATTTCTATTTCACTTGATAATCTTCACACTTTTAGATCCACATGTTACACGTTTAGTCAAACAAGGTTAAAAAATGATACTAAAATGTATTACCTTTGTCCGTATGTGTACTGCCTGTAGATGCCGAAAAGCAAAACCTGAATCATAAAGAACGAAATGTATTTAAAATTCTGAATTATTTAAAACTGGTAAACTTCCATATGTGAGATCACTGAGATCTACGTACTATGTTCGCTCACCGCCCACATATAATGTAGCCTGAAGATGCCGAAAGGCGA